>CAHIKZ030000339.1:917500-1010000 GCA_903632075.3 Acanthosepion pharaonis | reverse complement strand
CAGTAAAATAAGCAAAATGAATTAAACAAAACAAATTACCAAATCACACCTGTTAAATTAGACAAAATAGAATAAAAATAAGAAAAAATGAACCCAAATAAAGTAAATAATAAACAAATTAGCAAATTATTGTGAGCAGAATATTAGCTAGACTATAAAAATCAAACCAAAAATCGGACGAAAAACATACCTATAACTGTTATATAACGATAAAAAAAATACTACGTTACTTAAAATTCGAAAACCGAAAATATACAGTATAACAAATAAATAATAAAAGGTAAAATAACTCAACCTAAATTCCTCCAAATAAATAAACTAACAAACTGATCCCGATAAACTAACCGTTAGAAAAAAACAAATAAACATAATCAATCCAAATAAATACATGAAGTAGTAAACTGTTCCGCCAAAATAATAGTTAGAATAAACTACAACAATCCACCCCAAAATTGAATAAATAGGTTTATCTTCCCAAACCAAAAAAAAAAAAACTATTAAATAATCGATATAAACAATTTTTTACTACGTTAATAAAAACACCCATTAAGATAAAAAATAATATAAATAAATAAATATATAAGATAAGAAATAAAAAATAAAAAAAATAAATAAAAACAAGCAAAATAATTTAACCCAAATAAGTAAACGACTTCCGGTAAAATAACCACCAAAATAGACTACCCACAATGCACCACTGACCCGTATATATAAATAGCCTAGAAGAATAACAGCAATCGTGGCCTGACGATTACATCTAGCATGAAACAGACTGTCATCTGTATGTGTTGACTTCTATGTTCACTTTTATATATATATATATATATATATATATATATATATATAATATTTTAATTATAAGAGATTATAACAAAAATATTTTTGAAATCGATACACAAATGCTTTCATGTTTCAATTCTAACATTGTACTTCATCAGGGGACGTTACGTACCTGGTGATTAAATGATTTTTAAGGAAATTTAAAAACAAAGTGTTACCATTTTTAAGAAATTTAAAAGGGGGACATAAGGTCAGAATGAAATTTAAATTTCCTTACAAAGGTTTTTTATTATAATCTTTTATAATAAAAATGATAATAATATATTGCTCTACATTGCATTGAGCAATTTTTAAAAAGGAAATGCTACAAACAGTTTAATTTTACTTCATCAGTTCTTTCTCTTATTTTGATATATATATATATATATATATATATATATATATATATATATATATATATATATATAGCCAATATGAGAGCAATATGATAATATATGTATTAATACAAAAAGCTTTGGCTAAAAATCATGATTATTTCTAACAAAAGCAATCAAATTTGATTAAATAAAAACGACAGAGTTGAGATAAAAAAAAAAAAAGTACAAAAGAAATTGCGTTTTTTCTCATTTCGCGAAATGAAGTAAAGTTGTGGCCACGTGGTCGATACCAAATTCGCTAAGCATTTTTTTTAATCAATTGATTTAAATTCAGAAAAATAAAGATTGAAACAGGTAGCTATCATAATAGAAAGATAAATAGGTAGATGAATACGAAAAGATAGACACATAGGTAGATAGATAGATAGATAGATAGATAGATAGATAGATAGACATAGGTATGTACAGATATCTAAATATAAACACATAGACAGATAGATGGCTTGAACTGAAAGATAGATAGCATTCTCTCTCTCTCTACATATATATATATATGTATATATATATATGTATGTATGTATATATAGAGTGGTGGAAATAAGTATAAGATACCCCATGAAATTGTTAATAATTTTCTTATTACTGCAAAAATTCCTCTGAAAATTTGCGTGTGGTACCTAGATCCGATGGCATTAGTATACATATATTCGATTTTATTAACAAATTCATTGAGTGTCTTATACTTATTTCTACCACTGTATATATCTCTAATTTCCACTCTCCATCAACCTCACTGTCTATATATGCATTATCAAACAATTTCTATGTCTATACATCTGTTTAAATCTATCTATCAGACTATATATATCTGTTCTAAATATCTAGCTAGCTAGCTAACTAGCTAGCTGTTCAAATATATCTATCTCTATAAAAAATACCTGTTCAAATCAATATAATTATCTATTTATTTAATTATCTATCTATATGGTAGTCTGTTTATCACCGTAACTCTCCAGCTGATAAAGAGATAGATAGCTATGTTTTAATGTATATATCTATCAATCAGTTCCAAACTAGCTATCTATCTCACCCTCTCTTCCACTCTCTCTCTCTCTCTCTCTATATATATATATATATATATATATATATATATATATATATATATTTCTGACGGTTAGTTTATCGGGATCGGTTTGTTTATTTATTTATTTTCATGAATTTATGTCAATTTATTTTACTTGTCATTATTTATTTATTATACTGTATATTTTCTCTTTTCGATTTTTAAGTAATGTAGTATTTTTTTCTTTTATCGTTATATAAAAGTTATAGCTATTATTTCGTCCGATTTTGGATTGATTTTTATAGTCTGACTAATATTTTGGTCATAATAGTTTGCTAATTTGTTTATTATTTACTTTATTTATTTGGGTTCATTGATTTTGTTTCTTACTTTTTATTCTATTTCACCTACTCTAACAGGTGTGATTTGGTAATTTGTTTTGGTTAATTTATTTTGCTTATTTTATTGTCATTTTGTTTATTTATTTATTTTTATTTTATCTTATTTTTTCCGTTTTCGATTTTAAGTAACGTAGTAAAAATTTGTTTTCATGTCTGCATTTTGAGATGAGCTCGGATCTTTTATTTAATAATTTATTTTGGTTTGCGAAGGTAATGATAGCTATTTTTTCCTCCAAGCAAAGGTTGCAAGTTTTTGATTGGTTGTTGTAGGCTGATGATCTTTTCTTTATTTTCCAAGATATTTTTGGTGTGATGTACGTTTTGTTTTTAATTTCCCAGATATACATAGAAAACATTGTGTTTTTCGCATATTTACTATTTGTGAAAGAAGTTTTGTGTGCATAATTCCTTTGTTTCCAGGGTCCTTCAGTTACTCCTATGTATACATTTTCTTCATTATCCAGTGATTTTATCGTGGCTTGGTATATTATGTAGTTTTTTAAACAATTACCGTTTAAAGGACGTTCGTTCTTTATTCTGCAGTTGTACGTGTGTTTAATTTGTTCGTGTGGTTTGTTGATAATTTTCCTGTTCTGCTTTTTTATTATTTGTGCCATGTTCTCGCTGCACCTGTAGCTGATTTTACTGTGTTTTTGTTAAAATATTTTGTGTTGAGTGCTTGATTCCGGGAAGTGTTTGTGTTTGTATAAAACACCGAAAAGAAAAATTATACAGTATAACAAATAAATAATAACAAGTAAAATAAATCGACCTAAATTCATCCAAATAAATAAACAAACAAACCAATCTCGATAAACTAATCGTTAGAAAAAACAAATAAAGATAATCTATCCAAATAAATAAATGAAGTAATAAACAAATTAAAAACTGTGCCCCCCAAAATAATAGTTAGAATAAACTACAACAATCCACCCCAAAATTGAAGAAATAGCTTTAATTATCTTCCCAAACCAAACCAAAACTATTAAATAAGCGATATAAACAAATTTTTACTATGTTAATAAAAACACCGATTAAAATAATAAATAAAAATAAATAAATAAGATAAGATAAGAAATATAAATAAAAATAAATAAAAACAATCAAAATAATTTAACCCAAGTAAATAAATAAACAAATAAACGACTTCCGGTAAAATAACCGCTAAAAAAGACTACCCACAATGCACCACTGAAAAAAGCCGAGAAAAATAACAGCACTCGTGGCCTGATGATTGCACGTAGCATGAAACACACTGTCGCCTCTAAGTGTTGACTTCTATGTTCAATTTTATATTTACACACGCTCTATCTCTGATATTGAGCACTTTATCCCATAAATATAGCACATCTTAAGTCTGTATTTCTTGATATACATACATACATATATATATATATATATATATATATATATGTTTATGTGTACGTATGTCCGTATGTATATATGCGTGTAAATGTGTATATATATGTAGGAGTGGATGCTTATGGATGGATGTGTTTATGTATGTATGTGTGTGTGTATTTATATATTATATGTATACATGTATGTGTATGTGTGTGTTTGTATGTGTATGTATATATATGTATGTGAGAATATGTATATGTGTGTGTATATGTATATATATATATATATATATATATACATATATATATACATACATACATATATATATGTGTGTATATGTGTATATATGTGTATGTGTATACATGGGTATATATATGTATGTGTATGTGGGTACACGCTTATATGTATGTATGTACGTGTATATGTTATTGTGTATGTGTGTATACGCATGTGTTTTTGAACATAAAAATATAGGTCCTTGCTAGATTAGATAATCGTTATATTTATTTTTTATGTTCATATTTGATTTGTAACCTGTGGTCGATATCAATTTTGTCAAATTTTCTTAATTACACAGCGACCCTTTTAATAAAGGCCCTTCAGTTTTAGTTCCCCCCACCCTATCTCTCTCCTCCACGCCTTTTTCTTTTCTTTTCCACTCCCTCCCTTTTCTTCTGATATTTAAGATTAGTTCGTCTATTGTGTGTGTATGTCACCACGAAAAGTATCTTTTACGGTTACATCTTTAATGTATTAGACATCCGACAACATTCATATTTCTCTCACTTAAACCTCTTCAACTCACCTGTCTAAAACCTCTCTCTGTTAAGGTTTAATCTCCCACCTTCTCTCGTCTGTTACCCCTCTCTTTAGCTCTAACACTCTCATAATTACACTCTCTCTAAATTCTATTTTCATTTCCGGAGTTGTTTTTTGTGTTTTCTTTTTGAATTTGTAGGTCTGATGAATTGGATCGTATTTACGATTCCAATGGAATAAATTATGACAATGGAATATTAGTGTTAAGCCTTTTATTATATATATTTATATATATATATATATATATATATATATATATATATATATATAACTAATAGATAGATATCCAACTGATTAATAAATAGAGAGACAGATGGATTAGAACAGATAGATAGATATATAGATATCTGTTCAAATCTATGTATCAATCTACAAATATCAATTCACAATTATTTATCAGTCTTTTTCAATTTAGCTATCTATCTATCTATCTATCTATCTATCTATCTATTTATCAATATCTATCTATAGATAGATAGAGAGACAGATATCGATATATATATGTATATAATTATATATGTATCCGTTTAAATCTATCTATCTATCTATCTGTCTGTTTGTCTGTCTATGTTTATAGTTTGGTAATTCGTATGGATAATCCCAAGGAGGATGTAATCCTGAGAGCCCAATGCCAAACCAGGGCAAATTAAATTAGAAAACAGTCAACCTTAAGGATCCATTGATTATATTTTATTTCTCCAGGAAGGTGGTTTTTCCTGGTTTCTCAGATCACATAAAAATAAAGCATAAGCATAAGCATAAAAATAAAATGAAATTGGAAGCAGCGCCTTTATAACCATCACTGTCTAAATAGTTTTGGGATCTGGTGGAAAATGGCTTCCACCAAAGTTGAAATGGAGAAATCTCTAGGGATCAAACTCCTAGAAACTTTAGAGACAATTTCGATCTCTGCATTAAGGAGAATGTCTTAATAATCAAACATAATATATCTGAGGATTTACTAAATCACCGCAATGAAATTATTTTCAAATGCAGGCATATACATCGTCTCAAAATAACAAACTACATCTAATATTTGGGTGACCTGTCCATGGAAATTCCGGAATTTTAAATTATCTCAAGTTGAAATAACACCTGGTATCTCTCTATATAGGTTTAATTGCATATGTTATAGAGTATATGCGTACAGATATTTGTATATGGGCATATGTTTGTTGATAAGTGTTCATATAATTATATCAATATTTGTAGGTGATTATATGGTATTTATAAGTATACACATATTTGTGTTTATGTGTATGTAGGCGTTTATATATGGGGGTATTTACTTGCTTGTAGTTGGATGTGTGGATACATACATACACACATATATAGATATGTACGTATGTGTATATATATATATATATATATATGTGTGTGTGTGTGTGTGTGTGTGTGTTTATAGATATATGTGTATATATATATATATATATATGTATGATGTATATGTGTGTATGTGCGTGTACGTGTGTATATATATGGGTGTATAGGTATTTGTAAATGTGTGTGTGTGTTTACATGTATATATGCGAGAATATATAGATTAATTGGGTTATAACTGATCTAATATTACCGTTATTCCCCTCATCGGTATTATTATTATTATTATTCCTCTCATTGGTAATTTATTATTATTATTATTATTATTATTATTATTATTATTACGATATAATAATAATAATATTATTATTACTTTTAAATATTGTTTAATTTTTAAATGTTTTTCGAATTAATTGATGATACATATATAGATATATATATATATATTTTCATTTCAATATGTTTTCGATATTATTTTATATTTTTTCGATACTATTTCAAAATTTCTAATGTTGTTTTATATTTAAATTTTAAATTTACGATTTAAAATTTGAAATTTTAGATTATAATTATTAATTTTTACTCCTTAGTTATTAATAATATTAATAACATAAATATTTTTGTTTAACTTATATTCGCATTAAATTTTATTCTTTTTTCCTATTTTATTTTGTTGATAATTTTTAAATTAATGTCAAACGTTAACTGCAAAATATATCAATCTGTGTTTTTTTAAATTAAAATCAATATGCCTATATATGTTAATTTATTCTGCCTTTTCTTCTTTCCCCACCTTTCCCCTTCTCTGCATCCACATTTGTTTTCTTATATCCTTTCTTATTTTTTCTCTTTGTCTCGTTTCCTGTGAGATGATTTATTAAACAGGTCAATGTCTGGTCCTTACTCCCCTCCCTTACTCCTAAATATTTTAATAAAAATAGGTATAAAATTATTCCTATCTCACTCTTCCTTCTCTAATTTCGACTATATCTGTCGTCCTTCTCCTCACCCTCTCCCTATCAGCTTACAACAACTTAAATCTACCCCTCAAAAATAATACGTAAATTTAAAATCATTTTTTTTTATTTTTATGCTTGGAAATGTGATCTGAGGAACAAGGAAAAAAACACCTACCGGGAGAAATAAAAAATAATCAATAGATCCTTAAGGTTGTCTGTTTTCTAATTAAATTAATAAGTTCATATCTATCTATCTATCTATCTATCTATCTATCTATCTATCTCAATAGAAAATATCAGTCTCTTCCAATATATGAATCAATGTATCCATTAATCATTCTGTCACTATCTATCTATCTATCTATCTATCTATCTATCTATCTATCTATCACTGTCTTTTCATCTATATCTTTCTATCAATCTATCATTCTATCTATCTATCTATCTATCTATCTATATTTTTATCTATGTATCTATCTATCCATGTATCTAACTATGTATCTATCTATCTATATTTCTGTCTATCATACTGTCTATATGTCAATCTATGTATATCTCTATGCGTGAAAATAGATAAATATCTGTAACAATCTCTCTAGGTAGCTAGCTTTATTTCAGCCCCCTTCGCTCTCCCTCACTCTGTCTTCACACACACACACACACACACACATCTATATATATATATGTATATATATATATATATATATATATATATGTGTGTGTGTGTGTTACAATGTATCTATGTAGCTATATTTGACTCTCCCTTCACTCTATCTATGTATCTATCTATTTACATAGATAGATAGATAGATAGATAAATAGATAGATAGATTTGAACAGATATCTATCTATCTATCTATATCTCTCTCTCTCTCTCTCTCTCTCTCTCTATATATATATATATATATATATATATATATATATATATATATAGATAGATAGATAGATAGATAGATTGGAAAAAATGATAGATAATTGTGAAAAGACATATTTCCTTGTCTATTTAAAGGGGAGACAGGCCGTCCCCTTTAGGTATGTTTTCATGAACTTAAGAAATCAACACGTGTGCTAGACCACAAAAATCCCCTGAACCGACCAAACATAGAAATGAATACCACATGGGAATTAGTAATAAGGAATGCCAGAGAAAAGAAATAATAACAACCAAAATTGCAATATGAGAACAGGTAGAAAATGAAGCTGAAGTCATTAGGTTTATAATACCCAGAAATTCATCAGCAGAACACAGTGGATAAAGGCGTTAGTTCGATTCACTCACAGGACACAAAAAGTGTGAGTTCAATACCCGGTTAAGGCGGTGGAGAACTTGGAACTAGAACAGTCTACCCCTGTGAGCGAAATAAAGGGTTCAGTTCGACATTCCAACCACCTGAAGAAGGCCGCAGCGTACAACGACCGAAACGTTGTGATAAATATGAAAACAAAGATGAGGATGTAAATAGATATATTTCTATCTATACAGATAGATTTGAAGAGATATCTATAATTATGAACAGATATAGTTTTCTGTCTATATAAAGTGGTGGGGGGATAAGGCTTCAAGAACACCAATGGAAAGAATCTAGATAGATACTTTAGAACAAATGGATAGATTGGAGCGTCAGATGGAAACTTACATTTATTTATCTATTTATCTGTCTACTAACAATTTTGACATTGATCCTTTTTTAGAAAAACATTTCAAGTATGTCCAAAACTTTTTACATGATGACTCTTTTCTGTTGGTTTGGTTGTTGTTTTTGTGTTAACTTCGGTGTTTTTTGCTTTCTATTGAAATGCAAATCCTTTCATCATCCGCAAGAATTCGATTAAAAAATGAAACGTTGTTGTTTGAAAGTTAATGATACGTTACCTTCAGTTCTTAAGTGACAATTCTTGAGGATTTGCCTAAATTGCATTATTACACGTTTTCCCAATTACACTGAGAAATGCACTATTAACGACACCCTTTTGGATAGGAGAAATAATAAACGAATTCTGGATAATGTTTCTCTCAATTCGACATTGGTTGACTAAGCCATCATCCATTGTGGAAAAAAGACACTTTCGTCCTAGTGAATTGTTTCCTCCTTTGATTAGAGTAGCATTTTTTTTATGCCAAAATTGTGGCCAGTTTCGATAAGGTGGCCAACCATTACATCTGACTCATTGTTTTGTAAAATGTCCCTTTTGTGTTCATATAATCTTTTGCTTAAATTCCTTGAGGTTTCTCTTATGTATTTTTGTGACAGTTATTACTAGAGTTCGAGTACTCTCCCCCTTCATGTTTTTGCATATTGTTTTGTTTAGTATTGATTAAGTCTTTTATTGTTTTAAATGTAGTAATTGTAACAAATTTTATGTCGAGATTAGATAGATTCTTTATAATTGAAGATGTGATTGAATCAGTTAGTAGGAAAATATGTTTTTTCTTTAGTCATTGGGTTTCTAAGAAGGAGCCGTTTTTCTACTTTGGAATATTTTATGACCGTTAAAAATGAAATGTTTAGAGAATACCTTGATCGCTAGGTCATCTACAGTAAGTTTGCGCACAGGCTCTTAAAACACTGCACTCTTCCTGGCAGAATCTCTATTTTCCCAGTGCAGAATATCTACTAACAAGTGCGATGGAAAGAAAAGAAAAAAATCTAAATGAAATCGGCTAGATAAAAAAAAAAAAACAACAAAAAACTGTAAAATTTAAACTTCCCAGCATCCCTCGTTCGGGCGCAAGTGCAGTCATATCAACATAACAAATTTAGTCCGATGAAGTCCGAAGGATCACATACGTTACAACTTTTTCCACTATGTCATACATTTTCCTATATATATATATATATATATATATATATATATATGTGTGTGTGTGTGTGTGTGAAAGTGTATATAAATATAAATAAATATATATATGTATAATTATTTATATATTATTATAGCGCGGTACTTATTAGAAAGCGCTCAATATCAGAGATAGAGCTAACATATCCAACCAAATATATATATATATATATATATATATATATATATATATATATGTATGTATGTATGTATGTATGTATATCATTGTCTGATGATCACTTAAAGCGATATCTCCGACACTGAGCGAACTTCAACGTAAATAAATGCAATATATATATATATATATATATATATATATATATATATATATATATTCAACATCATTGAACATCATTCAACATCACGCAGTCGTTTGGCGGCCTGACGATTGCGTCCAGCTTTAAACAGCCTGTCGCCTCTGAGTGTTGACTTCAATATTCACTTTTATATTTATATTTACATACGCTCTATCTCTGATATTGAACACTTTATTTCATAAATATAGGACACCTTAAAACTATATTTTTCTTCTATATATATATATATATATATATATATATATATATATATATATATATATATATATATATATACGTTGAAGTGCGTTCTGTGTCGGAGATTCTGCTCTAAGTGATCATCAAACAATGATGTTGAATTCGATGTCCACATTCTATATATATAGTATTTGTGGTCATATTCATGTTTAAGCATATTTCAATGTGTGAGTTTACCTTGGTCGCAGACATAGACAATTACCGGCATGATTAAGTCGATGCCGTATATCTATTGATGCAAAACTCATCAAATAATTGTGAATTGATGATTTAGGAGATTTTATGACTGTCAAGCATATGTCGGCGTTTAAGGGTTCTTATAAAATCAATGATTCCCAAAGTACATATTTCTGCTTTCCTTCCAGAGTCAGGTCGCAAAAGCCGTTGATCGGATGACCGTCTTACCGAATTGCATTAAGCAACAACGTTTATGATCCTCTTGTTATACACTTACCATTTGTTGGTTAAATGTTAATTAAATAAAAATATATAGACAAATGTAATTGTGAATAAAATACTTTTATAAAAAGATAAGAGAGCGACTGTAAACGAGATGCCAGATCAGGGTCAACCACATTTCATATCCGTCTCTGGATTTTAGACGAACATCGGGGGCTGCAGACCATATATGACAGCAATATTCCATGCAAGGGCGAATGGTTTATTTATAGATTTGAAGGATGGATTCAAGCGAGAAAAAATTTCTGGAGCGACATAGAGAACCAACTTTCCTTGCTTTAGATGATGATATTGATTTAATGTAATTGTTCCATCTCAGGTCAGCGGACAGTGTAGAGACTAAATAGTTGCAAAGAGTTGCTCTCGTAGAATTGAGCATCAAGCATTCTAATGGGAGGCAGGGAGAGTTCTCTGTGGTGGGTAATGGAGAGCAGTTTTGTTTTTGAGCCATTAAAGTTAACCAGCCATTTCTTGCCCCACTTCACAACCGATTGGAGGTTCTTTTCAAAACCAACAGCCAGGTTAGTTATGTCAGCGATACCACATTTGCTATTTAGGCAGGAGTAAATAGTAGTGTCGTCTGCATAGATGCCTACTTGGGAACTGATGACATCGGGGTAGAGCCTTGAGGAACACCTACGTTCGTGAGAAAGGAACTGGAGGAGAATCCGCTAAGGACGGCATTCATTACACGGTTTAACAAGAATGATTTTATTAAGTTAAATGATCGTCCTGAAATACTGTATTCCTGAATCTTACGAAGGAGGTTGTCATGCCAAACCATATCAAACGCTTTAAAGATATCAAGAGCCACGGTACGAGCTTACTCCGTTATTGTGAAGTGCTTGGTAAACAAATTCAGTTATGGTCGTGAGCACATCAGCTGTAGATCGGGCAAAGCGGAAACCATATTGCTTGTCAGAGACCAGATCATGGGATGTAAGGTGCTTAACCACTTCGGCGTTGATTAAAGCTTGAAAGACTTTGTCGAAGCGTATATATTCAGGAAAAATTTATGATAAAGTGGAAAAAGTTTTCTTGTGACGTGTTTCATCCTTGAGGAATTCATCGGACTAAATTTATGTTTAAGTTGATGCGATTACACATGCGTACGAATGAAGGATGCTGAGAATTTTAATTTCTTCTTTTTTTTTCAATCTAGCCGGTTTCATTTCGATTCCTTTTCTTTTTCTTTCCATCACTTTTGTTAGTAGGTATCACGAGTGTCTTTATCGCAAAGTTATCCACAGTCCTTTGGCTCTTACAACATTTCACCATTCCTAGCAGAATCTCTTTTATCACAGTGTGGGATATATACTAACAAAAGTCACGGAGAAAAAAAAAAAGAATCTAAATGAAGTAGGATAGATTAAAAGAAAAATTCCCAGCATCCATCGTTCTTGCGCATGCGTAGTCGCACCAGAATAAATTTAGTCTGAGGAAGTCCTAAAGGATGAAACGCCTCTAAAGAAAACTTTTTTCACTTTGTTATACATTTACCCCAATATATATATATATATATATATATATATATATATATATATATATATATATATATATATATATATATATACGAGTACAGGGTTGGTATAAATGGAATAAAATACCAACAACCAAAACCACTATTTTTTTTTAAAGTTCTCACTACAAAGTAGAGCGAATAATATTTATTTAAAATATATTTATGTCTATGTACGTACTGTGTACTCATGTATATATTTGTAGATATGTGTGTACACGTATACGTATGTTGATTCTATATATATGCTGTTTTTTGTTTTCTATATTTGTACGTCGTTTATTTGGTGTAGCTTTGGATGTTCGGTCCTTCTTTTATATTTGTATTAAGTTATGGCTCTCCACTTTTTTATTGGTGTATATGTATATTTATCCTTCCTCTCGTTTTTTTGTTTGTTAAAAGAATTTTATTTACACGTATGCATGTATGTATGTGTTCATATGTGTATGTTTGTGTGTGTATATATATATATATATATATATATATATATATATATATATATATATATATATGTGTGTGTGTGTGTGTGTGTGTTTATGTATGTATATGTAGTTTTCATCCATGTATATATAGATATGATGGGTAGTTTGTGTTATCTTAGTAGTGTTTGGATGCTTGAATCTTGGTGAGTCTGTTTATTTATATATACCTATGTGCGTGCGTGTGATTGCTTATGTGAATGCTTTAATTGTACGTACTTTTCCTGATATAATTTTCTTTGGCTTTTGTTTTTGGGTTTTTCGTTTTTTATTTGTTTGTCTATTCTTTTTCATTTCCATCTTCATTTTATTTATTTTATTCTATATTTTTTTGCATTCTTATTTCTTTTCCCTCCCCTACTTCCAGAGTCGTTGGTATATTTGAATGCATATATATTCTATCATATTTACCTGTTTGTGCATTAAGATGTGATTTTGTCTGTAATGTCATTTATAAACCCTTGTCCACTTTGCAGCCCAAACCTTCTCATTGTAGCTAAATTGTGGCAATAAAGTACCTCTTAGATCAGCGTCGATTCGAATGGATAACTTAACATATATCTCAGAACAAAACGTGAAAATATATGTTCCCTGTTTCGTCTTTGAATAATTTATGAAGTTTTAATCCATGGTAATATTTAGAATTTAATATTCGTAATTTTTAATCTTTAAATGGATATTAAATTAATACCGCTTTCCAATCTAATCTAATACTGATATTAAAGTATTAATAAATTGTATCTAGGGTCCGTTGTTAAATTATTTGAATTATCATATACGTGTGTTTTAATTGGTCATCATAACTTACGTAATAATGTTCCCCCAATTGTAGGGCGGGGGAGTGTTTAACTCTTTGAAACTTTTTATTTTGCAATCAACACCATCATTTGACAAGACACCAATAGTATTAAAACAAAATGGGTATTTTTGTAGTGATGTTATATCGCATTTCCCTAACCACCTTATAGACCACCAAATTAGACTATTTCTCCCCAATGCAAATAATAACGATAGTGAACACACAGCCAAAAATCACATACACATTTATTACAAAAACCAAATGCGTATTAATTACAAACAAGACGAATCTTCTCTAACGCATATTATAAAGAAATATACTACTCCAATTGACCCGAATAAAAAAATCAAATTAATTATCTATTATAAAAAATTTAAGACAGCTAACCTTATCCTCAAAAATAACAACACACCAGTTAAGTCAAAATTACAAAGAACGAACATTATCTATGAGTCCAAATGCCCCTTAAGGAACTGTGTTCCTGATCAAACGGGACTCATAAATAATTACATAGGTTACACAACCACATGCTTATCCAGACGTCTTACGTTACACCTATCTGATCACAACTCCATTAGAACCCATTTAAACACACACACAAATTTACCAGACTCCATTAGAAACATACTAGTAGAAAACACAAATATATTAACTGCATCCACCTGCAAAAAAAGACTAAAAATAATGGAAGCTTTAATAATAAAAAAGAAAAAAAAAACTCTTAAAAATATTAACTACGAACAAGGCCACAATGTGCTAACCGTATTCGGAAATTAAAAACATCCCTACCACACACTAAGACATACACAGAACGCACATACTCATGTAAGCTGAAAAATCGAATCATCCTTGATAATGGCTAAAGGTATAGCCGAAAGCGCTCGGAAATTTGGACAGTTCTTACACACCCTTTGTCCAGAAAAGAAAGCTCTTGTTCACAAAAAATTAAATAAAAAGCTTAACCGTATTACCATGTCTGTCGTTTTTAATGAAACATGCATATATATATATATATATATATATATATATATATATATATATATATATATATATATAGATAGATAGATAGATAGATAGATAGATAGATATTACAATGCAAAATGATTCATTTTCTCCTATTCCTTTTCCATCATGAACATTTGATTGTAGTCCATTTAGTCAAAATAATAGATGTCATCGATTGCTTTCGAATAGGCAATAACGTTTCTGATTTTCTTGTTAGAAAACTTCATGTCTTTTACGTACATCAGAATCATAGAGACATAAGTTGTAACATGATCATTAAATGAAATATAGACCAATATTAGAAATAATCATTAACTTGTAGATTCGAGAAGAGCTGTTCTCGTTATAATGTTTTTATTGTTTGAATGTTAATATTTGACCCCATAATAACGAATGTAATGTACAGATGACGAAATTACAATGAACAATAAAATATTCATTAATATTTGAAAATTGTCAAATTCATCAGCAAGAAAACTGTATCGGCTACAATGATTGCGTTACTTCTACTTCACTTCAACCTCGTTTTGTATTTTTATAATAATTCCTCACGTGTTGTATTTATGATTACTATCACAAATAATACAAACATTCCTGTATGATGTTATCACTATGGGTTACAGTATGCAAAATTAGTGTACCATTTTAACCAAAACCAGGAATTAAAGTCTTGCTACAAATAATTGGAATATCGGCTTAGTAAGCATTCGCTTGATATCCAGTGGAATTATTCAACAGTGGCAGTAATTTCCAAATGGTCTAGATGCCATTAAAAGAAAATCCAACATGGTTCTAACAGAACTTAAATCAGAGATTAAGAAATTCATAATTTATTATATAACAAGTGACGGAAAATTTTCTCCATTAAACAAATATGCAATGGATTCCGCAAAATCGACTCGTAAGATTTCGCTATGGCTTCATGTCATAAGACGCCGATAAATATCATATTTACAAAATCAAATATTGATGGACTTGTGTTATGTTTTTCGGAGTTATTTTCTTGTTATAATTCATAAGCATTAACCGATGTCATGAGAACTAAAGGGATGAGTTTAGCTTGTAAAAATCCTGTCGAAAATGTTATTCATGTATTTTTTGGAGTTACAAACGGGAAATTAATACAACGGACCGAAAATGAAAGCAAGAATAGCCGATCAAACGTAAGTTACAAACATACGCACACGCGCGCGCTCACACACAAGCACCCCCTCACACACACACACACAAACACACACACACACACACACATATGTATGAGGATTTGGTATATATGTGGAAGAAGTGCTCAAAGTGGGAGATAGAGCTCTTGTAGATATAGGCAGGGTGGACATAGATTTCAACACCACATAGCGACAAACGGTTTCACGCTTTAAGCGATCATCAAAAATTATCAAACATAAAAAGAATGATGATCGTTTCATATCTTAAACTACAACTGCATCACTGATTTCTATGTCTACAATGTTTACCTCTATCTATGTATTATATAAATACATATATATATATATATGTGTGTGTGTGTGTGCGCGCGCATGCTTATGTGTGCATGTATGTATATTACTGAATGTGGCGGAAACAGAATATATATATATATATATATATATATATATATATATCTTTAGGAACAAATTCCACTGTCTGTGGCATTAAATTTTACAAGTCTCATTTTTATTTTGATTTATTGAAATTTAAAAATTATTCTTTTACTCTCAAGTTATTTTTCATCGCCTGACGAGGCACAATTTTAGGGTTTTGTTTTAATTTATATATATATATATATATATATATATATATATATATATATATATATATATATATTATGGGATCAGGGAATTTCTACTAAAGAAATATAGACTCCTTGACAGCAATCGAACCGAAGAGAGGCCAACTTGACGCTTCGGATATAGTTACGTGTTAGTCAGGCTAATGTTGTCTGCCTTAAGTGAAAATTTACAAACCCAAATGTCCGTTTATTTTCGTAGCATGCGAGTGATAAAACATTTTTATCAAAATATCATGAGATCGGAATTTGTGTTTTCCTATGACCATAGTCGCGAAAAAAAAGGAAACAAAAAACAATCAATTTCAGCCGTTACAAGATCCTCAATTGACTTTCTATATTACTATCGATTACATCCACTTCGATTAAACAGAAAATAAATAAATATACATAAATGCAGAAACATACACCAAATATATATATATATATATATATATATATATATATATATATATATAGAGAGAGAGAGAGAGAGAGAGAGAGAGAGAGATTTATATATATATATTACAAATACTGGATAAAGTACAAAGATTCATTATTTAGACACACAAATACACAATAAAATCTATTTTCATGAAAGGTTTCCATTTATCAAATTTAAAACTTTGTCAGGACTTATATATCCTAATTTAAAACCCTATATATATATATATATATATATATATATATATATATATATATATATATATAGGGCTTTTGGAAAAAGTTCCTAGAGTAGTTTTCTTTTAAACCACACAACGAATGCAATTTTCTTCTTTCTTTCATTAGAAAAAGGCACGAAACTTTTGAACATGCCTAGAACATTTCTAAATACAAGAGAATAAAGAAAGGAGAACGGGTAAACATATTGTAGATAAAAAAAAATGTTAGATGCTTTTTATATGCAAAAGATGCGACTGACACATACAAGTTTCCATTCGATATTAATGCAAACATTTAAGTGAATGAATATGTGTATCTGCGAGACAGAGAGAGGCGGGTATCTGGCTGTGTGTACGTGTGATATATATATATATATATATATATATATATATATATATATATATATATAGATAGATAGATAGATAGATAGATAGACTTACACACATCATGCAATTAAAAGATAGCATACACCTAACACTGACATCCCCCTCCCAGCAACCAATAAAACTGTGAAAATAACCAAGAAGGGAATTTTGAGACTCATGAGTCTCCCCAGCCTCCATCTTAAAAACTACTTGAATGAAGCCATTTGACCAACAAAAGACCGACAAATGAAAACTACAAAGTTCACTCCTTTAGTTCACGGCAGAAAGTTTTTTCTCCCAATTTTTTTTTCTCCTGATGATGGCCATGCTGGCCGAAACTAGCCGATGAACATAATTGAAATAATTAAACGAAATTAATATACAACCCAGTATGTCTGAAAATTTTAACGTGTTAATATTTTTTATTGTTCAAAACATATATATATATATATGTATGTATGTATGTATATTTATGTGTGTGCGTGTGTATGTATGTATGTGTGTTTGCGTGGTCTGTAGGGGCTAATGTGTGCCTGCAGTACATGCGTACAATTCTTCTATATAACTCCTTATCACGCTTTCAATTGGCGCACGCGCACACACACACACACACACACACACGCACGCGAGCACCTACAAGTAAATACAATACACACCTTTCTGTATATAAGTGTGTAAATATTTCAAAAAATAATAAATAAGGTATTTACAAGGGATCATGAACAAAATTTCAAAAAGATTAAAAAAGCTCATATTTATATAAACACGTATCAAAAACAATTGCGTGTGTGCATTTAGGAACACACACAGACACTAACACACATTCACACACATATCTATCTATCCATCTCTCTCTCTCCCTCTCTCTCTCTCTCTCTGTAAGCACCGGGTCTCACATTCATGTTTGAACGCAGTCTTCAGGTCATCTGAAGATCAATGGCCACTCATATTTACCCACAATCTATCCATGATATTGAGCACTTTTACCCATATATATATATATATATATATATATATATATATATATCATACATTAAAACTATATTTTATCATGCATGCATATAAACAGATTGAAATAGGAAAGTAATAAGAAAAAAACTTAGGATAGAAAAATAGACTAAACTTTATATTACCAGACAGAAATAAAGAGATAGATAGATAGATAGATAGATAGATAGATAGATAGATATGAACACAAGTACATAGACAAGTCTAAAGAAAGGTCTAGATATAGAGACGGATATATATGAACGGAATAATAGAAATCGATATCTTGTTAGGTGAATAGATTAAGTAACCCTCTTCATGCATCTATCAAATTTTCACATAGATATATAAACCTCAGCTTCAGTGCTTTGCTCTGATCAATAAATTTAACTCTGGGTAGGTAAAAATCTACCCCTCATGAGAAAGAGTGATACAAATATTTTATAGTTTGAGAAAGAAAGAAAAGAAAAGAAAAGAAAGAAAGAAAGAAAGAAAGAAATAAAGAAAGAAAGAAAAGCAAAGAAAAGGCGTCAGAAGTGTGAATACATCTGGATCTCATATACTATAGTTTGTATCATAAAATCTCTGGAAATTCTCTCAGAGCAAAAGACAATAAGGAAGCCGAAGAATCTTGTTGATGTAAAGAGACACACGACTACACTGAGTAAACGTAACAAGAGAGGCAAGATATGGAAGAAAGCATGCGTGTTTTCAGTTTTGGCTTTTTGTAGGCAAACTGAATAGAGAATAAGGAGAAGGGAAAAAATGGTGCTTACACTTTAGGCATTCAGGATCAGTTTGCAGGCACGATCCATCCATGTTCGTATCCAAAAGAATTTTTGTGTGTTTTAACTCACTCAGCCAAAGGAGGAAACGCCTCTTCATCCCTCGACTCCCATTCACTCGTGGGGACGCTCACACAGACACAGAAAAGGCGCGCTACTAATATGCGTCTTTAACCCACTATTGGTATTTATGTCTGATGCTTTGCTAGTTTCTTTTTCCATATCTATCTATCTATCTATCTATCTATCTATCTATCTATCTATTCAAATCTATCTATCTAGCTCTCTCTCTATATATGTCCATATCTATCTATTTAGTTCTATATATATGTTCCTATCTATCTATCTATCTATCTATCTATCTATCTATCTCATTCTGTTCTATCTGTCACTGCAAATATATCTATCTCTCGCTATATATATATATATATATATATATATATATATATATATATATATATATATATCATATCTATCTATCTATCTATCAATCGATCGATCTATCTATCTATCTCAAACTGTTCATATCAATCTATCGGTATATAACAACCTATGTCACTCTTTCTCCTTATATATATATATTTTTGTTCATATCTATCTATCTATCTATCTATCTATCTATCTATCTATCTATCTATCTATCTCATTTTATTCATATTTAACTATCTCAATCTCTTCATATCTATCAATCTCTCTATATATTTATTGCTGTATACATCTATCGATTCCAGTCTCTTCATATCTATGTATTTATCTCAATCTGTTCATCTGTATTTGTCTATCTTACTATAAATCTCTTTTAAATAAATGTCTGTCAATATCAATTTTGTTTATGTCTAGAATAAGCTAGCTATTTTCATCTGTTTATATCCATCCTTATATATATATATATATATATATATATATATATATATATATATATATATATATATATATTCATTTTGTAGATAACATTTTGAGATAACAGCCAAGCACAAACCAATACCTATCCTCAAAAAAAACAAGGAGATCGATTTCATCACAGAAATTTGTTTTCATCGTCTCCAATATGATTCTTATCTTTACTTTCTTTTTTTACTATCAGACATCTCCTTTTTTTAAACCGTTCTTCATAAAATTCTTTTATTGAAATAAGCAAACAGCTTTGAGTGAGTTCGACACTGGTGACCAATTCTGCATCGGATTATAAATGGATCATTAGAAAAGATTTTATCTTCAGCAAAAGCAAAAAATAAAACGAGAGAAAAGTTTTATAAATATTGTCTGCAATTCTGAATTTATTATCCTTATTCCACAGGTAACCGTGACCAATCTATTCGTCTTTTCACTTTTATCTCTTCGTTCAGTCCGATGTTTTCTTCGGGCTTCCTGCTTCACTATATTTTATCTGATGAGTTCGTCTGCCTTCCTAGTGTTTCCTAAGATTATGAAACGAATCATTGTCATTCTTCCATGAGCTAGAAAGGCTAAAACCTCACCTGTTTTTGTTTTATTTTTTCTTTTGCCTTCTTCATTGTCTAAAATTCTGTGTCCCGATCATAATGCCACCTGTTATTTTTACTACGTATAATACACAGAATAATGACTTTTTCTCAATGTCACCCGATTACCGGGCTTCCCCATAAGCTGGCGAACACCTCAAAGTGTTATTAAGGAATTGACTGTTAGGCTGGGACATCTTGTCTTTCATGGTATATCAAAGAAGAAATACAGTGGCTTTCCAATCTCCAGTAATAATTGATTATAAGATACGAGTGAGAAAAAGTCTCTCTCCTCACGGAAACCGCATATCCTCGTTTTTTTTTATAGGTAAAAATAATTTCTTGAAATACACTTTATTTTCCAGTGAGTGCATGGAGCAAAGTTCAATTAGCAAATAATTCATTGAACCTCTAGGTTGAACCAAGAAAGAAAAATCCTAGTTGTTTTCGAAGCCATTGCAATTTCAAATATTGATATAGTTTTCAGCGTCTCAACGTTTATGTTTAATAAAAGTTTATGAGCATCTACATCTTTTGAGCCTTTAAATCTTTTGAGCCTTTAAATCATTTGAGCCTTAAAATCTTTTGAGCCTTTAAACCATTTGAGCCTTTAAATCTCTGGATAGACATTAGGATTAAGGTTTATTAATTTGGAGAAAAGAATGACTGCTTCCTAACCATATCATTTTCAAAGAAATCAAGGATACAATCTAGTGGACATCGAAATCAATTCCCAGCGGTGACAATCTGTTTTATGCTTATACGCAATTGTCAGGCCATATCCTTCTACTGGACTATTTATATATACAGGTCAGCGATGTATTGTGGGTAGTTTATTGTATTGTTCTAACGGTTATTTTGGTGGGCGGTAACGGTTATGTTTCAAATTATTCTCGGTGCTACTGGGTAGAAATAACTGTGAATCCGGATGTAGTTTGTTGTTCAATTAAATTTTGTTTCTTAATTTTTTCAATAAATGAGATAAATAAACAAAATTAAGTAAAATAAATTAATTCAAAACAAACAATAATTAAATAATAAACAAAACAAACCACGAATGCAGACATAAACACAAGTAAAAAATAATAAAAATAAAATAATCAATAATAACTTAAAAAATTAGCAAACAACACTATAAATAGCTAAAAATGTGCATCCGGATCCACAATTATTTTCACACAATAGCCCCTAAAATAAGTAGAAATATAACCGTTAATTCCCACCAAAATAACCGTTAGAATAATACCACAGACTACCCACAATGCATCACCTGTTTATATAAATATTCAAGACAAAAAACGATTACGTATAAGCGTGAAACAGACTGTCGTCGTTGGGTGTTGACTTCAATGTCCACTTTATTTACATAAACTGATACTGAGCACTTTAATCCATAAATATAACATACCTTAAAACTATATAAATATACAAATCTGGATATGTGTACGGCTGTGTGCATATCTACGTATGTTATCTCTCTCTACAAACATATTGAGAGCTAAACATAAGATAAAATTAAAAGTGCACTTATTTTATCATTTCACTGAGCTTCGCGGAATTACATCACTCTTTAAGAGCTTTGATTGTATTCGAAATCAAATCTTCACGAGTACAGATGGAATTTCACGAAGAAAATCAGAATCGAAACAATAACATTTCATTTTATTTATTACTATAATTAAAAAGACTACTTGTCTTACCATCCTTTTTAAATAAAATCTATCTATCTATCTATCTATCTATCTATCTATCTATCTCTCTCTCTCTCTCTCTATATATATATATATATATATATATATATATATATATATATATATATATATATATATATTGGTAGTACTACGAATAAAATAGTACATCTCTTTCTAAATATTTTTGGAATTTAAAAGAAATTAATAAAACTCGTACGGTTAAATGGAAAATTAAAAAAAAAAAAGCTAGACGTTGTAGATCTTTAAATGGACCATGTCTTTTATGCTTACATGAGAAACTATAAATTATCAGATATTCTGATTAAAAATCCTTATTAAACAAAAGAAGTAAATTAACTGTAAATTGTAGACATTGTGCAACTTTGAATTTGATAATACTTTTTCTTATTGTAATAATTGTAATAATTAGATGAACTGCGGTACTTAATATTCTATTTGTAAGATTCATTTAGATTTAATATAACTGTATTGATGTCTAGTTAGTATTATTCACATCTTATATAGATGCACAGTTGTTTAGTTAGTATTATAATCTTACATTGATTGCTTAGTATTATTCACATCTTATATGGATGCTCTTTACTTAATGGTTGCATATTAATTTGCCAAAGTTGTTTTGTATTTATGATCTGATTTCCCTTTTTAAACAATTAAATCTTTTACCAGTTTCTTAAGAGTCCTTTTACTTATCAACTACAAAATTTTATATAGAAAGCTGACCAAGCATATAAATAGTTAACATTACCTCTCTACCTCTTTCCCTTTAACTTCTTTTGAAAGTTGGACGTCACACTTCTATATATTTTACGAAATAATGTAACCATTTGCATCTGTCCAGAAAGAAATGTCCAGGATTTATATGCAGACAACTTCATGTTATGACCTATATGAAAAAATTTTAGGTTAGTTTGAAATTAGCGCTGGTTACATTTGAATGGTTAATCGCGGTAAAACCCACAAGCCTCTTTTTAATTCTGTTTTTTTTTCCAAAAAGAGAGGAAGTATTCTGCTTTTGAAATTAAATTAATAGTTCAGTCGTTAGTAGTTTACCATCGACCGAGGAGACACATTTGTAGTGTTGAAACAAGATTGCTACTGTGCGGCGATTTTTAGCATGTTTTGTTTTAAACTCCTATAATAAATTATATTTAGCTCTACTCTGTATTGAGCCTTCTTTTAAATTATGTTACGGACGATGGAATTATACTTTATTTGTTCCCATATTAATATATATATATATATATATATATATATATATATATATATATATATATATATATATATGTTAGACGCAATCGTCAGGCCGCCTCTTAAATGTTCACTTTTATATTTCCATACGCTCTATCTCTGATATTGAACACTTTATCTCATAAATATAGTAGACCTTTAAACTATATTTCTTCATATATATATATATATATATATATATATATATATATATATATATGATTAATACAAGTAAATGTTTTGTCACTTAGCTGATTGATGTTACCTTCAGCATCCCGACTCCAGAGTTTCGTAGAGAGACCCGTCCGTCTACTCGTCAGTAGGTATCAGCAATTGACTGCTTAAACTTAGCGATTTTTCTATTTTATATGCCCTTATCATTGGTGCAATTTTTATAGTGTATATGTGCGTGTGTACGTAGAGCCATGTGCCCGTCTTACGCGTGTGTGCGTACGTGTACAATGTCGTGATTATTTGTCCTTTTCGTCTTTTTATTTTACTTTACACTTTCTTTAGCATTTACTCTCTTTTTCCTAATAACACACACACATACACACACATAGAGAGAGAGAGAGAAAGAGAGAGAAAAAGAAAGAGAGAGGATCATGTTTCCGTCACTATACGTTCGTGCATTGAATACCGTTGATAAATTTGGTACTTCTCATATGACAAATCTAAAGAATCTGCTATGTTATCGGCCCTAACCTGGTATCTCTGTTTCAGTTATTTACCTGCCACAACGAAACTTCCCTGCACCTTTTATTATAAATAATTTCATGATAATTGTTCTGATGAACTTTCATTTTTAGTACTTCGAATTTAAGTGTAGTGCTAGATAATTAGGTAGGTTCCATTATTTTAATGTTGAAATTGCTGGATATAACCGTATGTTCTGTTCTAATAGCTTCTTTTCTCGTACTTCACGCCCGTGTAACTTTTTTCCGGTTTCCTGTTTTGTTTTGTTTTTTAAATGTAACATCAATCGTTCTTTTCTGTTGCTTTTTAGCCTGCTCTTTATAACCGGTCACGTTTTCTCAGTTTTTAACAGTCTCAGTATCCCACTTGCGTCTTAGGGACTATGTACCCTTGATTGGTGTGAAATGATTAAATGTATATGTATATATATATTGGAAGTTTTGCATTATATTCATTTATAATAAATTCCACCTGTCCAGGTTGGGAAAGAAACGTTTTACGAAAGCAATGACGAGACAAGTTGTATTTTTTTATAGCAGCTTAGCACAATGTTGCATATGAGGTGCATTAAGTGAGAATCAAACACCCGACAAAATTGTGACCACTTACTAGACCAACTCACTAAACAATATCTTAGAAAAGAAAGCACGCTTTTGGCTATTACTTAATCGTCTGGCATAAGGCCACAGACGTTGGAAATAGGTCATTTATCTTTAAATCAATGATCTTCCCGCAGAGAATTGATCCTATAGGTTCGATCTTTACTTGCTCTTTCACTATTGGGTATAGTATAGCATTGTGTATACGGAATAAATTACAATAGCAAACAAATACATTCAACACCATTACCTGATAAGACACCAGAAGTGTTGAAACAAAATGGCTATTTTTGTAGTGATTTTATAACATATTTATGTTATAATTTTCGATTAAATAATTATATATATATATATGTGTGTGTGTGTGTGCGCGCGTGTGTGTGTGTGTGTGTGTATATATATTAATGCATGTTTCATTAAATAATATAGACAAGTTTTGTCTATTTATTTTAAGTAAGTTCCTTTCATATTGTCTGATAAGCTTAATAACATTATCATTGAAAGACGAAAGGAAAACACCATATTGATACATGTTTAAATCCAATCTAAGCTTTCGGCTTACACAAGCCATTATCAAAGATCACAATTTCAATAAATCAAACAACAACTGTCAAAACAACAATGATAGTGCGCCCTTGCTGCATGAAAATTTCCAAGTAACGACAATATATATATATATATGGACACTGAGGTTAACACCAAGTTGTTTCATGGTTGAAAGCAATCTCCAAACCATATATGTTGTATGTAGGCTCGACTATTTATATATGGTGGTCAATGATGCATTATCGGTAATAAGATCTATTGTATTATTCTAATATAAGTCAGTGTCTGCAGGCTGTTAATTTAAATGGGTGGGGGCGCATCAGAGACTTAGTGAGGGGAGTATGATGTTTGAAAAACCCGAAACTGCCTAATGACACAATTCAAAACATCACTGACGACGCCCTCTAGCGCTAAAAAGCGTATATTCAAAGAAACTAATGGTTATTTAGTAAGCAGTAACAGTTATGTTTCAAATGAGTCTATAGAATATTCAGTAGAAATAAACGTGGATCAGAATGCAGTTATTTGTTGCTATTTTATAAATTTGCTTATGTTGTTTGTTGGCCTTTTATTCCTTATTTAATATTGATTACTTAACTATTATTATTATTATTATTATTATTAAATAAACATGTGTTTATGCATTCATTCTTAGATTGTTAATTTGTTGATTATTTATTTATAATCATTTTTTCTTTCTAATTTTTATTGATCATTTTCCGGTATTCGTAATCTTATTTGTTTAAAGTATTAGCATTTTCTAAAGTACGCAACATTACCTGTGTTATATATAATCCGTATATATAGGTTTTTCGTAGTGTTTTTGATAAGGTATTCGATTTTTAAGTAATGTAGTAAACATTTGTTATCGTGTCTGTCTTTCGGGATAAGAATTTATCAGAACTTATTTCAAAATGCAGATACGAATAAAGATTACGTTCATGCACGAAACAGATTGTCGCCGCTCGGTGTTGACCCCAGTGTCCACTTTACGTCCTTCTTCTAATATTCCGCAGTTTTACACATAAATATAGAATACCTGAAAACTCTCTCTCTCTCTCTCTCTCTATATATATATATATATATATATATATATATATATATATATATATATATACCAGAGTAAACAAACAGTAAAATATTCGTTAAGATCGTATACATTAAAAGTGCTCAATATCAAGTAGGAAGACCAGACTTGCAGAGCTGTTTAATATTTTGAAAAAAAGATATTAATGCTGACCAGAACACAACCGCGGTCTTGACCACTACGGTCTTCATTTGATTGTTTTGCTGAACGGTTTGTTCAGGAGACCGTAGTGGTCGAAACCGCAGTAGTGTTCTGGTCAGCCTTCATATCTTTTTTCATATATATATATATATATATATATATATATATATATATATATATATATATATATATATATATTTATTTATTTGTCTCTAAGAAGTGGGGCTGACTGACCTGATTGATGCGATATACTGCTCAAACGCTCTGCACAAGAATTGAAAACTCATAAAAATCAAAAGATCATTAAAAATCGAAAATGGAAAAAATAAAATAAAAATAAATAAATAAACAAAATGACAATAAAATAAGCAAAATAAATTAACCAAAACAAATTAACAAATCACACCTGTTAGAATAGACGAAATAGAATAAAAAATAAGGAACAAAATCAATGAACCCAAATAAATAAAGTAAATGATTAACAAATTAACAAACCATTATGACCAAAATATTAGTTAGACTATAATATTCAAACCAAAAATCGGACGAAGAAATAGCTATGACTGTTATATAACGATAAAAGAAAAATAAATACTACGTTACATAACAATCGAAAACCGAAAAGAGAAAATATACAGTATAACAAATAAATAATAACAAGTAAAATAATTTGACCTAAATTCATCCAAATAAATAAACTAACAAACCGACCCCGATAAAGCAACCGTTAGAAAAAACAAATAAAGATAATTAATCCAAATAAATACATGAAGTAATAAACAAATTAAAAACCATTCCGCCAAAATAATAGAATAAACTACACCAATCAACCCCAAAACTGAATAAATAGCTTTAATTATCTTCCCAAACCAAAACAAAACTATTAAATAAGCGATATAAACAAATTTTTACTACGTTAATAAAAACACCGATTAAAATAAAAATAAAAGTAAAAAAATAAATAAATAAATAAGATAAAAAATAAAAATAAAAAATGAATAAAAACAAGCAAAATAATTTAAGCCAAATAAACAAACAAACAAATAAACGACTTCCGGTAAAATAACCGCCAAAATAGACTACCCACAAATGCACCACTGACCCGTATATATAAATACCTGAGAAAAATAACAGCACTCATGGCCTGACGATTGCATCTAGCATGAAACAGACTGCCGCCTGTGAGTGTTGAATTCTATGTTCACTTATATATATATATATATATATATATATATATATATATATATATATATATATATATATATATATTGATGAACCAAAATATCATGACCACAGGCATTTCGTAATAATGCGATGTTCTTCCTTAGACTGCAAACAATGATTTATTTAACTATAATGATAGTAGCTATGAGGTTGTCATGTTGGTAACGCTCTTAGTGGAAAAGTGAATACTCAACATTCATCAAAGATGGAACAATCCAAAATTTTAATTGTAGGTTTTGAAATTTTGCGTTTGAAATCTTGGAATAAAAGTAAACTGTGAAAAGTGACCAAAAATCAATTTAGAAATAGAAAAATCAATAAATGAACTCATAAAATATTTCTTCCTTACTTCCAAGATCCTTTTTTACAACTCCGAAAACAAATCTCGAAGATCAAATGAAATTCCATTTGCGACATAGACTTAGAAATATATTTTTTCATTAATGGAATTATCTTTTCCTGCTGTGGCGAAATTTTCCACGACGTCCTGAAGAAAAAAATATCTCATTTGCTAATTTTCTAAATCGGTCAACATTAGACACTAATTTTCTAAATCGGTCAGCGTTCGGCTCCAAAGATCAAATGAAACTTGTGTCGATGAATTCTATATGGAAGGGTCGTCGGCTTTTTCGTCTACCAAAGGAATAGACATGAGAATATTGAGAAATATTTGGAAAGGAAGAATAGCCGAAAGCTACAACGACCGACGACAAGACTTACTCTATTTCACCGTCACCTCTCCTCTCTCTCTCTCTCTCTCACGCACACACACACACACACATACACATTCGCTCCTCTTTCTTCCTATTTTTCTTTCTGTCGTTATTAAAGAACGTTTACTTTAATGCATGGCCAAAATCATAAGGTCTTCAAGTCTAAAATCAGCCTTTATCGTTCGTACATATCCTCATAATCTACCATTCTTACCCCTTCTGCATACACCAACTTCATTCAATGACCCTTTACATTGAATGAGTCTTTGACCTTGTATTGGGTAAACAATTTTTAAAAAGACATATCAATTTATTTGTTGTCATATTCAATTTGTCAATATATACAAGAGAGAGAGAGAGAGAGAGAGAGAGAGAGATAAAAGTGGACAATATCTGTTTTATGCTTAAACACAACGCATATAGCCTGACGATTGCATTTAAATATGAAACAGATTGTGTTGGCACCAATGTTCACTTTGATATTTACATATGCTCTATCCCTGATATTGAGCATTTCAAGCCGTAAATATAGCATAACTTAGAAGTATATTATTATTATAATATGTATATATATATATGTTCGAATCAGAATAGTTCATATATATGTGTATATATATCTTCAGCTGTCAATGCAACTATGTATGTTAGTTCTATCACTGATATTGAGCACTTTTCAATAAGTACCGCACATATGTAATAAATAAATAATATATATAAATAACACACACACAGATATATATATATATATATATATATATATATATATATATATATATATATATATATATATATATATATATATAAAACGGTTTGTGTCGCCTCCCGACTCAATCACTCACAGCCCGCTTTATATATAACCCACTAAAGATTAATAACATTGGTCTGCAGGTTGTACTGAAGCGTGAAACTAAGTCACCATATAGTGTTTGAAAACTATATCCACGCTGTCTGCATCTATCTAATTATATATATATATATATATATATATATATATATATATATATATATATATATATATATAAATGTGTGTGTAAATGGGCACTTGACCACACTACCAGGTGGCGACAGTCTGTTCATATTTTAATGCAATCTTCAGACCTTTTATCTATCTATCTATCTATCTATCTATCTATCTATCTATCTATCTATATCTATATATATATATATCTATATATCTCTCTTTCTCTCTCTCTCTCTCTGTATATATATATATATATATATATATATATTAGGAAATGGAATAATGTCCGACATATTTTTAATTTATTTGTTTAAATGTTATTTTCAATGGATACTCATATTTGAGCAAATGATCTGTTTTTATTATTAAGCAGTTTATTTATTTACATCTACCAGCCTGAATATCCGAGAAATATTGTAAAAAAATATGCCGAAGAGCGAATATTTTTGTAACAAAACTATCTATTCAAATATGTGCATCCACTGGAAATAACGTTTAAACAAATAAATTATATATATATATATATATATATATATATATATATATATAGATAGATAGATAGATAGATAGATAGATATAGTAATGGTAACAAATCCGTTGGTATATAATCCAAGTTGATCCTAGTAATATAAAATATTAAACTGCTACACAAAAAGAGTTCAATTTATTTACAATTACAGAGTAAATAATTAATAAACCATAAAATCCCAAATCACCTCATATGGGGAATAGTCTATTTCGGCAGACGAAAATATCAGTTGTCTGTCTTATCAATCCCGAAGTAGAGTCAGTTTGTGTCAGAAATAAAAATTCATCTGTGAAAGCTAAGAAAAGAAATCAAGCTGTCGAAAAACTAACACAGAATTTATACATTTCCATGTTTCAGTCAGACGAAAGGCACGTGACAGGGGTCAGTTTATTTCTTTCATTTCCTTGCGTTGCTACAGAATTAGAGTAACTTTTTTTTCCACCCACATCTACTTTTCCTCTCAGGATATACTACCTTTGGGGCTTTGTTCGCTTCAAATATAAGGGAACGCCTTTTAAAATCCTGAAGTAATTTAGGTACCTTTTTTTTTTTATATATAAAAAGCCTCCGTGTATCGCCTCCGGTTTTTTTTCTTTTCGATCGTTTAAGTATCATTTCCTTTAAAGGGAAACGAAAGCAGAAAGGGTAAAATATCCCGAGGCAAAAGATCTCCAAAAATCCAAGCAAGTGTCTGATTTCTTTATTGTTTTTAACTAAATTTTCTTGACAGTCTCAGCGTTATTTATTTAAACAGAGTGTATAGCGCCAAGCATTCTCTAATAATGTCCTTGTTATAAAGTTGGTTTTGAAAATTATACCAGACAGTAAATAGTAATTGATAAATCATGTCCGATGTTCCACTAGACACAGATTCTCATAAACGCATCTTATTCTGTGAATTGTAAAGTTGGAATTTTTAAGTTAAACATTTAAAAACCTCCAAATTAATGTGTCATTTTCGCATAACATATGATTTTGTTAGCTGTTAAAAGTTTATTGTCAGGTCACCTTTTGTGATTTAAGTAAATAAACAGAGAGTCTGTATCCAATACTTTCCGAAATCTTCTCGCTATTCTGAGCAAGCAAGCGTTTTGTCGGGGCTCTATTTATAAATCACAATCTGCCAGGTATTTTTCATGTTTTTATTTTTCAATTTATTTTATTTTATTTTATTTTATTTTTTGGTACATCTCAGTTCTCCAATGGTCACTGGCAGTTGAATTTGTTTGGTAGTCCTTCCCAAACTTTCAAAATGTCATATTTTGAATTATTATCGTTGTCGCTTTTCTGTGTTCAAAATCAGAACTACCACAGTTATTAAGACTGCAGTCGTAGAGTTTTAACGTCAGCATTAAATGATGGCAGATATATTGGATATAAAGTGTCAAGTCTACTCACTAGGCCAATACCTTTCTCACTAATACGGGGCTCCATTCTTCGTTGGATTTCAAATTCATCCGTTCTTTTTACGGGGCCTTTTATGAGCGTCCCATCAAATCTGAACAACAGTAGGTGTGACTGCCACTGTCACATTATTATTGTTGTTGTTGTTGTTGTTGTTGTTGTTGTTCGTATCATCAAAATAGACTTTGAAAACTTAATAAGGTTTTGAAATTTTTCTACAAAATCTCTTTCTTGATAATTATAGATTAAGCTAAAATTATTCTACAGAATTTTCATACTGCTTTCCTTATATTTGCTGGTTTTAAGTCGATATCATCTTCGATTTCAGTCGTATAGTCTTTGATTTTTCGGGGATCGGGTAACATAAAGCACCCTAAAGCAAACCGAAAATTATACTTCAGATATAAATTTATTTATTAGATTCTTTAAAATTATTTTTTTTTACTTGCTAATTATATTGGACGGTTTTTTTTTTTTTTTTTTTTTTTTTTTTTCTTCCTTTCGAAATGAAAATATGTAAGAGAGACAAAATATCAATTATTCTGGGATTAACCTCGGAGAAGTTGAGATAAAATATGAAACACACTTGATGTCTTGAATGTTTTCTAAAAAGAGTCTCTTTATTGAATGAGTCACTGTTTAAGTGGCGTTTATATATGGGGCGATATTTTATTTTCTTATGCACACAATTACACATGTGCATGCGTGTGTATGGAAAGGCTAACACACTAAACTGGAGGTTGCTTTGAAAATTACCACTTATTCGATGATAGCAAAACAAAAAAAAAGATTACGAAATGTGATTTTGGAAAAAGCTAAACGCGAACATGTAAACTAAGTGCGAGAACATTACATCTACAAGGACGCTGATTAGTGATTATCGTACTCCTAAAAAATAAAATAGATACCCATATGTCTCTCTATCTCTCTCTCTCTCTATATATATATATATATATGTGTGTGTGTGTGTGTGTGTGTGTGTGTGTGTGTGCGCGCAGTACTTAGTAGAAAGTGCTCAATATCAGTGATAGAGATAACATATTCCGTTACATGGATATTAGTTTATGACCCTAGGTTTCACGCTTTTGTGATCATCAGACAATATTTAACTGGTTTATTTTTTTAAAAATGGATCTATTTATGCTTGTATGTGTTGATTATACTTGGTAGTGGGAGGGGAAATTTTCTTCTGTGTTTGTTTGGGATGACACTCTCACACACATGTCTGATGATCACAAAAGGGTGAAATCTAGGGTCGCAAACTAATTTCCATACAACTGAATATATATATATATATATATATATATATATATATATATGTTGATATCTATAGTATGCATAATATCAGGCATGTGCATATGTGTGTGTCTGTATGTCTGTGGATGTTTGGATTGCAGTTAATTCCACAGTACTGATGCACATGGACTATTTATACACTTAAACGAACAACAATCTTTCGACTTTACGACGATAAAAATCAGTCTGTTCTCATCTATCTGTCTATCTATTTTTTCAGTCTGTTCATATATATTTATCTGTTTCAATATCTCTCTCTCTATCTATCTATCTATCTATCTATCTATCTATTTTTCAGTCTGTTCATATATCTATCTATCTGTTTCAATCTCTCTCTCACTCTCTATCTATCTATCTATCTATCTATCTATCTATCTATCTAACTTTTCAGTTTGTTCATATATATCTATCTGTTCCAATCTGTCTGTCTGTCCATCTATGTATCTATTTATCTATCTATCTATATTTTCAGTCAGTTTATATCTATCTATCTATCTATCTATCTATCTATCTATCTATCTATCTATACAGTTGCGATAGAAATTACTTTTTCCAAAGTAAACGGAGCATAGTCTATGAAATCATCTAGAGAGAGAGAGTGAGAGAGAGAGAGAGATACAGACAGAAAGGCAGAAAGACATGCATACAGAAAAAGAGAGAGAGGGGGTAGGTGGTGCAGACTTAGGAAACTTCACTACATGGTGAGAGTCAGTTTCAACTTGTGACCTTTTGACCAAATCTTTAGTCTTGGTCAAAAGGTCACAATGCATTGTGGATTGAAATTAATAGTCACCATACAGTGTTGATACTATGTCCACGCTGTCGAATTTATAATGCTCTAGCATTGCTATTCAGCACTTAGCTTATAAATAGACAAAATTTTAAACATTATATATGCATGTGTGTGTGTGTCTGTATATGCATGTGTGTGTTTTATATTTATTATATATACAAGTGTGTGTGTGCGTGTGTGTGTGTGTGTGTGTGTGCACGTGTATGTGTGTGTGTGTGGTGGGGGAGTCAGTAACTTTAGAACTTTCCAAAGTTAATAATGGTGGAAATGGAAAAAACTGATCGGCAGGAAGCATGGAACTGTAAAAAAAGTTCATCGAATATCCTTAATAAAATTCTGATGCAAGTCGCGGATAAAGGCGAATTGAGGTTTTCTTCTTTCCGTTTTGTGAAACGCATAAATCGGAGAGAGAAGGCATAAAGTAATCTGTCTTAATTAACTTATGAAATCTTTACCCGTTGTGGCTTCGAGGAAATGAAGAAATAGTTCGTCATGATATCAAATCCTAAATCAAAGCACGTGTTAAATGATCACTAGGTCTCATTAGTAAAAATGAATGAAATCGATAACAGAATATAGAAGAATGATTCTCTTGATCGACTTTATTCGATATTATCCTTGATGTTTCATACTTGGAGCAAAGTCTACTGGCGGAAATTGACCTCTCAGTTTGAGAAATCAGCAAGGATGCTTTGAATATGAATTATGTTTCATGCAGTGGTAGGTGCATGATGAGTTCTAGGCTGTATTAAAATGATAATTTGAATATACTTTGAATTTTTGAAGGCGCACATAGAGCTGTGGTTTAAGAAGAATCCAAAAACTTTCAGAAAGAAGATTGTTTTTAATGAACGACAATGTTCAATCATATTCGGCGAGGAAAAGAAATATCTTAATAAAATGGATTTCAAAGACAATCTTTTGGTGAAGTGACAGACTTGTTCGTCTGATATTAAACCAATTCGGGAACATTCTGAAGAACAACGTTTTGATTAACGAGTGGCAATTTACAAGTAATGATGAACATTAGAATGCTATTCTGGATTTTGTATAGTCTCTTTTTAATAGGAATAAATGCAACTGATCACAAAATTAATGAAGGTGAAAAACTTATAATTTTTTTCAGATCATTGAACATACATTTCAGTTTAACAGTTTAATATTGTCTTTACAACGTTGTCATCATTACTATGTTTTTTTTTTTGAAATCATTAAAAAATGTCTTTGTGAACTTGATGCACATAGCACAATTATAATTTTTAATTACACCATCGGCTTTCTTGTAGTTCATGCAATTTGACTAAAAATGTGAAACAGAAAATCTGATAAAATTTATAAGACTGTTACCACATCGTAAGAGTGACATATTGTTTCTATAAATTGCACATATATGTAATGTGCTGCCCGTTAATAATGCAAATATTTTTGTTAGACATTCAATAATTTAGGAAAATTTAAAATGAGTAATAATTTTGAAAAGCAATATTATATATATATATATATATATATATATATATATATATATATATATATATATATTCATTTATTTCAATTTTATTTTGACGTTTATTGAATCACCAACATCTACAAATTAAGAGTATTATTATTATTATACGAAGTTTTACACTGAAGATCAAGTGACAATAAGTCTCCTTAATATTCCAACATTCTTCTTAGTGTTGTGGATGTTTTCTTAAATGTTGCCGTTCGAGTGAACCGAACTTCCCCCTCTGATTTCCGATCTATTTCTTACGCTCTCCAAGACCCTATGCTAGCACTCCGATAACTATTGGTACGACTGTCACCTTCATATCTCACAATTTCTTCAGCTTTCCGGCCAGGTCAAGATACTTGTCAATTTTTCACTTTCCTTCACGTTTAATCTGAGTTTTCCCAAAATCGTTGAATTGACGATCTTTTTTTTTTTTTTTTTTTTTTTTTACGACAACCAGTGTTTTTTTTTTATTACTATTATTGGAGGTCAGGCGACATCAAGTCTCTTCAACTCTCCACCACCTTTTGCAGTAACCCAACAGTTTTAACCAGTGCAGTAATATAAAATATTTCTTATTTAAATTGTCTCATTTTAGAGACTTTAAATCGATTGAAACAATTAAATAAATATAATTAATAACATTTATATTAAAATAACTAAACGCATAAATCTTGTTATTCGTTAAGAACAACAGTTATCTCAGGGAGGTAGTACCCATCGTCTGTGGAGTATCCGGGACTTACAAAATGGAGATGATATCTTAGTGGAATTATCTGAGAGAGAGAGAGAGAGAGAGAGAGAGAGAGAGAGAGAGAGAGAGGATTGAAAACATACAGCTGAATGTTCTGTGAGGGGATTAAGAAAATGACCCAAGATTTTAGGCGGCACTTTGTCCCCCCAATGATGTCCATCAGTTACTGTTGCGGTGAAGATGTACAAAACAAGGCAGAAAGCATCTCAATTTGTAGATGACACTAATTTCTTAATATAAGAAATCGTTTTGGCTTAACAACAATAACGTTCTACATATTATACTGCTCAATACGGCAAAAACAATAAAGATTTCCTACTTATTGAGATAAGTAACTTTGGAGTCGGAAGAAGCAGAGGATGACTGATTTAGGTAAGAGGATTGAATAAGAGACAAGAGGTTCGAGAGGATATGTTGCCACTTGGTCTCTAGCGATACGTTTGGCTGGTAGTGGGAGTGAACATACAACAACATTATTATTATTTTTTTATTAAAGCTGTTGCGAGTTCCCATCAGGTGTATACGATTGTTGGCACTTGGGGGGGGGGGTAAAGTGGCAACACTGATCTCCTCAAATCTCCAACTTTTCCTCTATTCTCAAACACCACAGTAATTTCAAGAATCTTCATAGTTTTTTTTTCGGATCTCCGGTTATTATTATTATTATTATTATTATTATCTTTTTCTTTTTTTTTTCTTTTTCTTTTTTTTATTCGGTACAATTTCTCACCGGGTAATTTTACCTGAGACCTGCTGGGGTAAGGGAAGGTAGTAAATGTCTGCATTGTTTTTGCACACATTTTTATATTAAGCGATGTTTAACATGTCCAATGTTTATATTTTCTTTAAATTGATAAGACTCCCCTGAGCAGATGAGCAGCACATAACAGAGTGCATTTTTTTTTCTGAATCTCTTGTAAGCAGAAGCTGCCAGGAATTTTGTTAATGTCCTTGTCTTTAACTTTTTTTATCATATCCAAGGCTCCAATTATTATAGGCAGAATAGTAGTTTAAAGGTGGTGCCATATTTGTTTTTCATTTTCAATTTCAAGATCCTTGCATTTATTTATTTTGTCATTTCTTTAAGACGTATATATTTATTTGATGGCATTGACATATCTATGAGAAGGCATTTATTTCTGTTTTTAGTAGTGTCTATTCGATTAGCTTATCATTTATTATTATTACCATTATTATTATCATTATTACAAGAAGAAGAAGAAGAGGAGAAGAAGAAGAAACATCCTTAATCATGATAATACAGAAAAGAGTGTAGGAGGAGTCTTGTTATCACTTGATCTCTAGTAAAAAAAAAAAATGGTGAGAGAGCTCAGGATGCATAAAACTTTAATTTTGGACAAGTTTCTCTAAAAAAACAAAAAAAACGAAAAAAAAAAAACGTGAACACTTTGGAAAGAATTGTGGGCGCAGAGTAAAAGGTAAAGATATTTAGATACTGTCACCGCCGTCGAAGTACTTTGAAACTAACCTGTTAATCTTGATACTTCTAGTAAAAGTTGTAATAACAAACGAATGAGTGAGTGAAGAAGTTGAATGATAAGTGGACGAATAAGCGGTCGAATCAATGAAAGGCTGTTTCGATGGCTGAATGAATGAATGAATGAAGAGGTGGATGGTTGGCCAAGCTGCATGTCTCGCTGTCATCAGAATTGCTGAAAAGACGAAGAAGAATTACTCAACAAAAGAAAGGGACTCACCAAAGACAGTTTAGGTGAGGAGATACGCTAGCGTCGTTTAGAAGTAACCGCTGTTGATAGTCGGCATGGGTTCCGCATCCGAGAAGCTCCGATCGTCTCCAGAGCTGAGAGTAACGTTGATGCAACTCGCTTTCACTATTTTCCACTGTTTATTTTTACTTCTTGCCTTCTTTCTTTCTTTCTTTCTTTCCGAGCGCAGAAGTGGTAAGAAGCGTAACTCGTTTCCTGATTATTACACCAATCCGCTTTTCTTACCCACGCTGTAGTTAATATAGTGCAGTTTGCAATGTGACTCTCTTGACTTTCTCAGTGCCAGTTTGAGTTGTATTATGCTGAAGTATCTGTATTCATATATATATATATATATATATATATATATATATATATGTGTGTGTGTGTGTGGATGCATGATATAGCTTTTAACATAGTTAAGTATTGTTGCTTAAAATTTTATAAGATAATAAGCGTGTGTCTGCGAGTGAGATTTGGTAGCATCATATAGAAGTTAAGGACCTACTAAGAAAGTTGCAATTGTACTTTTAATAGTTGCAGTCGGTGTTCCAACCGCGGTAAGACTGAAGATTTTGAATGTTGATTTTCAAAATGGGCCGCTTTCTTTCTTTCTTTTTTTTTGTGGATTTTACGTTGCACATTATTATTTTTTTTTTGCGCAACACAATCTCGCCACTTCTTATATAACTATGTGACAGACAAATTTTCAAAATATTTATAAACGTATGCATCTTTGGTACACTTGCATTTTCATTCTGATAATGGTAATATTCAGGGTTCCAACTTTGGCTAGCGATTTCGATTACTGGCAATCAAAACGAGCTGCCTTCTCAAGCAGTAAGAAGGTTGTTATCAAATTCCAGTCATAGGATATATGTGGTAGATATCAAGTATAAATAAATATATATAGAATTTGTTGATTGAAATAATTTTAACCTGTCAAGAGGTTTCGCGTATGTAAACTAGCATAAATAATAGTTCTTCACACACACACACACACACACCCCACATATATATATATATATATATATATATATATATATAAGTTAGACCAGGAAACCAGTAGTATTAAAAAGTGCTCAATACACATATAAAAAGATAAAATTTAACATGTAGACCTTTTAAATATAAAAACATTAGATGATCAGCCAATTCCGCTACCTTGGTTTCAACCTTCGGACAATTAATTTCATAATGCTTTATTTAAAAAAAAAAAATTATGAACGCTATATGTTTAAAAAAAACGAATAAATGAATAAGCGCACGACTTGAGGTGAGGTAGAGGGTGAGTAGGAGGAAGAGCAAAAGGAAGGGGAAAGCAAGTGTATTGGAAATGTATTAGTGGGAGTTTAAATGAAATATGTTCTTTTCATCCCTCTTCATATGAACTTAAAAGGAAATTTTTTAGTGCATATACAACACGCCATAATTTCCGATCTCTCATTCAAAGTTTTTTTTGGTCTGGAAATGTTATTATAGATAACTTGTCTTGTTTACAAAGGTTACATATGTTACTATGATTATTGTACGGTTTTTGTAAATAATTTTGACAAATTGGAATTTAAACGTCAAATAAAAATACAAAGGAAGAATAACTCAAGGAAAAGAAAAAATATTATTTGGTTTAATATTTTATCCTTATCTTCATTGCCATATTCACAACGTTTCGGCCGTTGTACGCTCCGGCTTTCTTCGGATTGGAATTTCGAACCGAACCCTTTCTTTATTTCGTTCACCGGGGTAGATTAATATGCCATGTCTCCTCCGGAGGTCTCAGTTATTTCGTCTAACATAACTTTCCAATGAGAGCTCAATGGTTCACCTTTGCTGTAGCCTGGTGAACCAAAAAACACAACTGTTTGGGTCTAGTCACTGGATCTAACCAATGTCTTTATCCACTGGGCCATGTGTTCTTGAGGACATCCATGGATGAATTTCTGGGACTTATAATTCTAATGTCCCTGCAATCGGTTTTTACCAGTACTCATATTGCAATTTTTCCGTTATGTTATTATTATTGCATATTTTTTACCAAAGCTTATATTGCAATTTTAGCGTTGTTATTCATTGCATTTCTCTAGCACTCCTTGTTAAAGTTTCCCATATTGTATTTATTTCTATGTTTGGTCGGCTCATGAGATTTTTTTGGCCTAGCATATGTGCTGATTCCTTAAGTTTTCGTATTTTTCAGTGATGCTCTATGTTTATTATTTCAATCTGATTCCACCGGGGGGAGGATGATCTCCCTTTTACCTCCATATGTAGTAAGCTACGCCGGATTTTTCTATTTCCCTTCGTGTTTCCGCTCTACGATGTTTTTGCAGATTTACCTTAAGAAGGCTGGAGCGTACAACGGCCGAAACGTTGTGAACATGGCAAAGAAGATGAGGATGAAAGTCCGATTAATGTAAATAATGTAAATAATCATAATACTTCATCTCAGAGATATAGACAGATATTAAACTAAATATTTTGATGTGCTATTACATGCCTACAGAGGAAATGTATTGTTGGCAATTCAGTTATAAATCGATATAGTTTGTAATTTTACTTTCCTAGATTTTTCTTTGGGGGTTTACTATTTGTCCATAGCTGGAAACCTAACAGGTGCTACTAACCTGGGTCAGGGTGGACTTAGGAACAATAGAAATTAAGAGGTGGTTCCATGCTCCTCAAAATCTCCCCGTCGGATTCAGTTTATCGTCATACCCAGGACAATATATGTTTTATTTTTTTAAACATACACGCATATACTCATACGCACTCTCAAACACACGTATTTACTGTGTAATGTATTCCGCATCGGTGACAGAAATTACTATTTGAATCCAAGTAAGATTCAATATTTCGACGGATTTTCTAAGGAGGAAGGAATTCGATACTTGTAGAGAATAACAATCTCCCTATACCTTATTTCATCTTCACGTGGAATTGATCAAAAAGTTAATAAATATTCGTCTATTTAAGTAGACAACATTTAATGCCTTTTTTGTCGCTGCAAGGGACATGCGTGTTTTCGAGTAATGTCTATTTTCCGGGGCGTGAAGGGTACCTTGTGAAGAGCGAGAAGTTACACAAAATTATCTTGCAGGCGATTGTTTATGAGTTCTTGTCATTTGATGTTTTGCTATAGCAGTTTACTAGTTTGCAAAACATGGTGGATATTTGCACTTTACTGTCATCTAGTTGGCGATTTCTTGAACTGAATGCTTATTGTGCAGATGTACCTAACTTGACTATCTTTGCAAATATTAAAAATACAGCAAATATTACTTGTTAATTGGTTTGTGGTCAGGAGCTTCGCTAGTTTCCGATGAGAGTGATTTACTTCTGGCTCAACTATGCTAATCAAAGCAGAGAACATTTTCAGGAGAGTGGAGCGAAATGTTACTTATAATTAAAAGAGGATTTGAAAGATTATAGAGCGCCAATTGCTATTAGAGAAATAAGTTTTTATTGCTTGTTTATCAAAACTCTAAAGCCAGTTACTAGGATCTTATAGAGAAAGGTTTTGGATTTTATTTCATTTTTTCTATTTATTTTATTTTTCAAAATTTACATTGATTTATAAAAGAAGGAATAAACATCCTTATTGAAGTTCGATTTCTGATTGGCGGATGTTCTAAACACGAATACACATACGCATGCGGGCACGCTAAAACACACGCACATACGCTTGCGTGGACGCCAAAACACACACACATATGCATGCGTGCACATTCAAACACACACGCGCGCACACACACACATTTAAAACAACATAGAGGAGAACATACTTTTTTATATTTTAAAAATACAAATTTTATGGAAGCCATACATAACTGAAATATATATTTTAACGAATGATAGAAATAAGTGCAAATGTCGAAATAGTCTTAAAGTTTCAATTTCTTGACTGTGAAGAGAACTTTTCAGCAACCCCTTATATATATATATATATATATATATATATATATATATATATATATATATATATATATATATATATATATATATATATATTGTATTTAGCCTGCAATCCTTCTTTTTATATATTTTGTTAAAGACAACTGGCATGGTAGTGCGATTAAGCTTTTTATTTAATGTTTCTTGTGTTCGTACATGTGTTTTCTTTTATGGATGCAAAACTCACAAAATGTTTTGCATTTCCGAGCGCTTTTGGCTATACTTTAAACCATTATCAAGGATGATTTTATCTTTAATTGAATGTATGCGTTGTGTGTATGTATCTAGGGTTATAGGGATATATATATTTTCCAAACACAGTCAGCACATTGTGGTCGTGTTCGTAGTTAATGTTACTGAATGTTAACTTTTTCTTTTTTATTATTGCGCCTGCCATTATTTTAAATCATTTTTTTAGATGTGGATGAGTTTATTAGGATTGTATTTGCTAATAGTATCTTTCGGGTGGAGTTTGGTAGGGTTTTTTGTGTTTTAAATGAGTTCTGATGGAGCTGTGGTCGGATAGGTGTAACATTTAAACATTAAAAAGTAAATAAAAAACTTAATCGCAGGACCTTGTCAGTCATCTTTAATGAAACACAAACGCACATACACACACCCGTTCTTCCATTTGATTTTAATCGCGAGTGTACAAAGTAAAATATGACAAATTTAAAATAGTGAATGACTAATTGATGAGAGGACAAAAAAGGGGGTACTAATCATAGCAAGACCAAGGAAACAATCACTCTGTTTACAGAGAGAAGGTTTGCAAGACTTGATAGAAATATATTCCAGTACCTTTAGATGAAAAATTGAGTGTGAAAGAGATAAAACAATAAACGAATCAGCACTGAATTCAACAGCACACTTTCTGTTTTTAATAAGGTGTTCACAAATTGAGGAACCGTAAGAATTATGGATAAGTTCATTTTCATCTGGGGTATGGTTCCTGATTTTACTTGGTGCGTGCTTTTTAATTCTTGCATCCAGTCGTTGAATAGTTTTCCCAGTGTAGCTGACTCCGCAACTACAGTTATATTTATAAATAGCACAATTGACTTGATGAGAAAGGAGAACGTCCTTCCGACTGGATGAGATGATCGGCCTGGTCTTAAATACGACACGAATCTCAACAGAAAAATAAAACTTACGAAAGAAATTTTGCTGGATAGATATTCACAGTTAACTCCAATCCAGGGAAATTGTAAATAAATAGGAAATCTTGCCACAGTAACAGGCGTGATTTTTCTGAAATCAAAGATCTTGTCGCAAATGGCGGAATTAACAACAATGGGCGCATAGCCATTGTCATATAAAGTTCTCGTCACAAAATCAATCTCAATGTCCAGGAACTTCCTCGAACAGATCATTAATGTCCTATGTGTCAAAGTTTTAATGAGGTTTATCTTTCGCTCCTTTGGGCAAAAGAAGTATCAATGCATGTAGAACCCCGAAAAAGTGGACTTCCCATATACTATTGTCAGAAACGATGTTGGAGTACGATGCTACAATAGTTCTAAAAAGGCAAGTTGAGAATTAGACCCTCAGCGCTGAATGAAGACTATTGAAAGAGGAGAGAAATAAATCAGCCTCAGTTTTATCATCGAATAAACAAAACATATCATCAACATACCGACATTACAATGGTGGACCTTAGTGAACCACAAAGTAGTCTCTCTCCTCATGAAACCTAATCTGACTGGATGCAAGAATTAAACGGCACATACCAATAAAATCAGCCCTAGATCAAAATGAATTCATCCATAATACCTACGGTTCCTTAATTTGTGAAGACCTTATTAAAAACAGAAAGTGTTCTCTTGAATTCAATGCTGAACGGTTCAAAGTTTTATCTCATTCACACTCAATTTTTCATCCAAAGGTGCTGGAGTCTATTTATATCAGGTCTCACAAAACTTCTCTGTGTAAACAGCATGATTGTTTGCTTTAGTCTTTAGTATTTCACCCCCACTTTTTATCCTCTCATCAATTAATCATTCACAACTTTAAATTTGTACACTCGCAATGAAAAAAAAACTGGAAGGGCTGGAGCGAAACCGGGTGTTTTTCCTCTTTTATTTTTCATTATTCCTAGCAATATTAAAATGAATGTTTTTAAAGCAATACTCAAGTTCCGTATATATATATATATACATATATATATATATATATATATATATATAAGTAGACATAGACGTCAACTTTTATAGGCGACAGTCTGTTTCATGCTAAACGTAATCGTCAGGCCACGAGTGCTGTTATTTTTCAGGTCAGTAGTGCATAAATGAATCTAAATTCATCCAAATAAATAAATAAACTAACAAAGCGATCCCGATAAAGTAACCGTTAGAAAAAACAAATAAAGATAATCAATCCAAATAAATACATGAAGTAATAAACAAATTAGAAACTGCTCTCGCTAAAATAATAGTTAGAATAAACTACAACAATCAACCCCAAAATTGAATAAATAGCTTTAATTTTCTTCCCAAACCAAAATAAAATTATTAAATAAGAGACATAAAGAAATTTTTACTATGTTAATAAAAACACCGACAAATAAAAATAATATATATATATATATATATATATATATATATAAGAAATAAAAATAAAAAATAAATATAAATGAAAGAAGCAAAATAATTTAACCCAAATAAATAAACAAATAAACGACTTCACAAACAAATAAACTACCAAAACAGACTACCCACAAACAAATAAACCACCAAAACAGACTACCCACAATGCACCACTGACCCGTATATATAAATAGCCGAGAAAAATAACAGCACTCGTGGCCTGACTATTGCGTCTAGCATGAAACAGACTGTTGCCTCTAAGTGTTGACTTCTATGTTCACTTTCATATTTACACACCCTCTATCTCTGATATTGAGCACTTTATCCCATAAATATAGCACATCTTAAGACTATATATATATATATCTATATATATATATATATATATATATATATATATATAAAAAAAAGAAAAGAAAGAACAGATAGATTAAGAATCCAGCGTTCTTAGCATTTACTTTTTTTTTCAAGAGCTCGATACAACGTAGAGCAAAATATTATAAAAATGTTTTTATTATAAAATATTTTACATCGCAATACAAAAATTTCTATGTTTCGGAATTTTAAGATTGTTCCATCATGAGGAAATGTTGGGTAACTTATGATGAAAATGATTTACTTGTGAAATCAGAAAATAAATCCGTAGCTTATTTGATAGTTAAATGGAAGGGGGAAGATTTGAAAAATTTTCTGGGTATGTCTGGGTTAACCAATCAAAAGACGGATTAAAGCTAAAGCAGAAAAATGAAAAATTAGGTTGGAAATTAGGGGCAGGTGGGTTATTGAATCAAGTCTGGATTAACTTATATTTTAAGGGAAACATTATACAAAGCCTACAAATTACTGTTAATTCATTTCACTTATTTAGATCATTATTTTATGAAATTTAATAATATGTAGCTTTTCATGTAGACACAGAGGACATGGGTCATTTAAGGACTTGCAAATTCTCGTTTATTTTTATCAATATTTTCAATTTTAAGGTGAGCGGTATTATTTAGGCAGCATATCTTCATTCAAGTATTTTTGGTTAAACATCTAGACACATTATGTCTTTCTTTTTATTTTCATCAGGGATCAATTGCTAAGACAAAAATTAATGTAATTGATGGTTGTGAAGTTTTTGTAAATACGCTTGAAATGCGCTCTGTTATAGTTTAATTTGAAAATAAAAGTAAATAGACATAAATCCTCTTGATTAGTCAACCAAACACGTTTGTATATATATATATATATATATATATATATATATATATATGTTTGTGTGTGTATGCGTGTGTGCGTGTATGTATGTATGTGTGTGGACATCTATATATAATTTGAATTCCTTGTAACGAATTTATTTTTAAAAAAGCCGGCATTCATTTTCAGATGCTTAACATTTTCTCGTGTGATCTTATCTTTTGCTCTAAACTAAAATTATATTTTCAACAACAATAATCGTTGAAAATTCTAAATGGAAAAAACCTGAACCTTTCCATATTTTTTACCTTTTTAAAATATTGCGGAAAATGTCAGATCATAAACTATTTATTTATTTATATCAACTTTAATTTAACAAGCTTCATCTTCAAAAATCTAAATGCAGAAACATTTACTGAAGATGATTTACAGCCTAAATTTCTTTCTGGTCTTAACTTAAATTATGTTTCTCGTAAGAGGAGACAGGTTTTTTTTTTTATTTGGGTGTATTTTTTTTCTTTTTATCTTTTATGCCGTCTTTAATAATAAGTAAAATATCGAATCGAAACGAACGGAAAAGAAAGAAAGAAAGAAAGAAAGAAAGAAAGAAAGAAAGAGAGCACCAACCACTAGAGAAACATTTAAAAGATGCCAAAACAATTCGTCGGCAAATGAAAAGCAAATTCTGTTTCTAAAGACACAAGCAACATCAACAAAATGACTTTTGTTAATTTTCGGAGACTAAATGAAAATGATTCAATAAATATCGTAATAAACTATTTTCAATTCTCGGACTTCGATTTAAAGCTCTCTTGCTTTTAAGCTCTGAAATTAAAAAGTAGCGGACTTTCTACTCGTCCGTCTGTCTGTCTGTCTGTCTGTCTGTCTGTCTCTCTCTCTCTCTCTCTCATATACACACACACGCATACACACACGCACACACACACACATATATATATATATATATATATATATATATATATATATTCTTATTATAGGATATTACATTCGAACATGTGAAACCGCTACCTAAATGCATTCATGTTTCGATGCATCTCATCGCATCTCATCAGATCTCCTGATAAGATGCAATGATATGCATCGAAACAATAATGCATTTATGTAGCGGTTTTACATGTTCGAACGTAATATCCTATAATAAAGAATTATCGCTCTACTATTGTATTGAGCACTATTTTTAAATTAATGTTGTGAACGTCTGAATTTATATCTTATTCATTCTCATTTCATTTGCATATCTATATCTATATCTATCTATCTATATCTATCTATATATCTATCTATATATCTATCTATCTATCTATCTAAATATATATATATATATATATATATATATATATATATATATATATATATTGTGTATTTGGGCGGCAATCACTTTTTTATACAAGTTTTCTTAACAGACAAGGTACTGCCATTAAGCTTTTTATTTATTTTTTTTTATTTAATGGAAGCTCTAATAATAATAAAAACGGAAAAGCCAATACTCAGTAACATTATCTATGAACACGCAACTATTGCAATCACTGCTTGTGTTGTTCTATAGTTTTTGCTTTCCTTTATTGGTATGTTTTTTTTTAACCTTCTCAAATTTTGCAGAAGTTTAATAAAATATGTCTCCCCAGCGCGACCCATTTCCAGCAATCTGCGCGATTTTTTTTTTTATTTGTTGGCAACTTTGTAGATTTGCTTTCTCGTTGAAAGTCTTCTCCACTTGCAATATTGCCGCATCATATTCTTTGTTAACCTCATTTTCTACGTTTGATCTTTTACTGGACTAAGTAAAGTTTAACAAGTCCAATCTCTTTCTTTGCTTTTTTGGCTGATGCAGAATTTCATATCTTGTACAATACTTGAGAAATCTTAGATTTGCTAAGTTATGATATTATCTACAAAATCAAACAACTAATAAACAGTATAAAAACCATATTAAAATTCTAAAGCTATAAAGATGAGTTCGACATTGGCCAAGGTTTAAATCGTCGCCTTTTCCTCTTTTTACTTGATACAGAAAAAATATCATTTTTGGACATTATATCCAATGAGCAGAAAAATGCATTAATACATTTTTCTGCTCAGTGATTATCGACATTACTGAATCCTGAACAAATTGTTATTCTGCGATATGACAGTGAGCAGTTAGCTTGTTTGGAAAAAAAATTTCCTGATGAATTTCCTGAGTAAGAATGCTTGTTTTCTTGTTGCACATGAGATGCAGTCAACAAGCATATGCGAATTTCTTCATATTTTGCAGACTTAGCACTGTCAGCCTACCATGTTCCACTCCGTGTAACAATATCTCACGGGTCAACGCTTCCAACAAGCTCAAGACATCGAAAGTTTCTCGAAGAAATTATGGAATCAAAACCGAGATCTTTAAAATGGGAAAATACAATGTAGCTGAAAAGTGTCGTAACGTCAACGAAATTCAGAAAAACGCTTTGATAGCTGAGTAATAATTCTATGAATTTATATGAATATAAGTTTCTTGTATCTTTATAAAAATAGATATATTATTATATTGTTTAAAATTTGCTATAATTATTTAGGGAGATTTTTTTTCAGTATCCAAGACTCGGAGAGATTTTTAAATATAAACTACGTGAAGAGAGATAAACATTAAAATGAAACGCTAAAGTGACATCAAAAATGCGAAAATACAAAGGAAATTAGAAGATGGTGAAAATGTCTAAATGAAGAATTAGTATTCTGAATTTGATCATATATGTAAATGAATTAATAAATACATATATAATCAATGTTTGGTGGAATGGAGCCATCAGTTTTTGTTTGAGTTCAAGTAAAGGTCAATATATTGACAGTTGGTTTCCTTAACAAACATACACACACATCACTTTGAAGGTGACCACAACATAATCTTTCCCTATGACTCTTTGCCAAAATAAGCTCGACATGCAAATATATATCTATATCTGCAACATTATACATACATACGGAAGAAGAATTAGACAGGCAGACAGACAGATAGATAGATAGATAGATAGATAGATAGATTGGAATATACTGAACGATAGACTGGATGTCTGAACGATAGATAGTTTTGAACAGGCTGATAGATAGGCATATATATATATATATATATATATATATATATATATATATATATATATATATATAGTTTTTTTTTCTGTCATGTGGTTTTAATGCTTATCAGTTTTAATGGTTTTATCAATAAATACTTTTCCGTCTTTCATTTTTTAGCCAGTTTGCCCTGAAGATCCGTTTAGGTGAAACCTAGGTAGGTTTGCCTGGCTCCTTAGGATTTATTCTAGTATATATATATATATATATATATATATATATATATATATATAAACAGGCTGAGATAGATGGATAGAGAGATAGGAACAGAATGAGATAGATTATATATAATATGATTATGTTTTGAGCTTTTAAATATTTAAGTAGAAACCGGGTTTGATTTCACTAGCCTCGTTTCCACCCTTATAGAACATGATTTTAACTAATGATGTAAATTCGTTTTCGATTGTCAAATCCCAACTTTTCCTCCGAATCGTTTTACACTCAAGTAAAGCATTTTGTCTATCGACGCTACATTTAAAATCGATAATTTCGCACATCGTTCTCAAAATTGAAAAAGAAAAGAAAATTAATTTCAACAACAACGTTACTTATATTTCAGACGTTGAACAATTAGAATCTGTTTGTTAACAACAACAGAAAGGAAGTGAAGAAACAATTCTTCCAGCAAAGAATGAATACTTTTGTGGGAAAATGAAATAAAATCAAATGAATAAAATTAGAATAAAGAATAAAAAAGAAAAAAGAAAAATATTTTCCCATGATTTTAGTAATAAAGGAACCGGAAAGGCTTTTTTCATCATCTGCACAATTTTATGACCTTACTTCCGGAAAGAACAGAACCATTCTCTTGCCTCTTTCAAACGTTCAAACGTATTTTGCAGCTCCACTCATGAAATAAGTACTTTGGTCGTTCCAACTCATTGCAAAGCTGACTTGAGCTCGACCATTTTAACCATTCTTATCCTTACTTACCCTTACTACTGGACCAGAAAATAGGAAACGGATATACCCAAATAATATCAAAGACTTTGTTTCCCTACATTTTGTATACACACACGCACACACATACACACACACACACACACACACACATATATTACAAGTATATATATATACTTTATTATTACATTAGAACATGTGTAAAACCGCTACATAAATGCACTCATGTTTCGATGCATATCATCGCATCTCATGAGGATTATTACAATTTTTAATATTTACTTAAAACAACCTCTTTTTCCGGGAAGAAAAAGAAGAAAGAAAATAAGAATAGTAAGAAAGAAAGAAAGGCACAAGATTTAGTTTCTTCTATAGAGAATAGAAAGAAGAAAGAGAAAAAAATATAAGGAAAATGGAGAAATGTAAAGTAGGTAGACATGTTATGTTGATAATCGGTTCAACCAATCAAAATGGTGTATGTTAAGTAAGATGTCATGAAGCACAGATTTAAAATTGCAACGGAAACATATGTAATATTTGAAACAGAATTTTTACTACAATGTTGACGACGAATGGTTGGCACTTTATTGAGGAAGCAGACGTAATTTAGCAAAAATTATTTTATACTTTGTAAATAATTTGACTCTTTAAGAAATAAAAGAAGGTAAAAGCAAGAAAAATATTTAACAAAATAACGAAAACAGAAAATTAAAACAAAATATTTAAATAAATGAAGTAAACAAATCTTTTAAGTATATAGATCATATAAAATACTAAAATATATAAATTATGCATATGCTAATGCAACTGATAAACTAAAAGGTTTTTCGTGGGGTATTAATAAAACAAAACAATTGATAATATTAAAACCCCAGCCAAACGTATAAACTTTTAGATAAAATATTCCTAGAAATGTTAGAGGAATAACGTACAAACTATACTACATCGAAAAAATCTAACTTACTAAGGATAAGTTTTATAGATTTTCTACAAGGTTATTCAATAAAAAGAAGTGACTGTCAAATTCTTTCAAGTTTAGCAAGATTGTAAGGTCAAAGGTAAAATATGTTTACAATTGACAGTTCCAACCCTTGATTTAATAAATCGCCCTTATATAAAAATCTGATTATCTGCATTTTCTCCTACAAAAACAGAAAACAAGGTTCATAACAGGATCTATATGTCCTTGTTAGTTTTAAAATTTTATATTTAAATTTAGGATTTTCTACTTTCATCTTCCCAAAATATTTTGATAATGAAGTATATACTTTCCTTATATTTTATTTTCTCTCTCTTCTTCCTTTTCTCTATAGTAGAAGCTATATATCGTGTCTTTCTTTCTTTCTTAGTCTTCTTATTTTCTTTTCTCCCGGGAAAAGAGATTATTTTTAGTAGATATTAAAAATTGTAATAATCCTCATTTACCACCGCCTGATGATATGCGATGATATGCATCAAAACATGAGTGGATTTATGTAACAATGTTTACACATGTTCTAATGTAATAGCCTATAATAAAGAATAATTCTCTACTATTTTAAATTAATGTTATGAATGTTTTAATTTATATTTGATTCGTTCTTATATATATATATATATATATATATATATATATATATATATATATATATAAACTGATCCACAAAAGAGTGCTTAATATATTTATTTCAGAGTATATAAATGAATTACGTCAAAAATGAAACTCTATTATTCCATTCAGTTGGCCATTGCACACCCGCGATATTCTACCTGGGGCTTGTCAATGCAAAGACGTTTATTAAAAATGAATTTTGACGTTTTCTTTTTAAAGTAAGAATTAAATAAAGAAGGAAAGAAAGCAGGAAAAAAGAAGAAAAAAGAAAAAGTAGAAGAAAGAAAGAGGAACAAACAACAAATAAGGGAAATGGAATTAAAAGATGGATAGGGAGACAAAAGAAAACTAAGGTAGTTAGAAAAGGATGAACAGAAAGTCATGACATAGACAAGTCTAGACAGAAATTAAAACGATTAAAAATTAACAATGTCTTATATTTAACATATCAACTCTTGTTCAAATGGGAAAATTTACTTAGGAAAATACAAACATAAAGGTTAAGAAAAAGAAGAGTTTTAAAGAGTTTTAAAGAAATTATAGATAAATGAAAATTATAATTTAAATATTAATACTATTATATAATTTTAATATTTGATAAAGAAGATTTTTATTAAAAATTTTAATTCTAAAACTCATATTAAATTATTAAATAGTTATATCAAATTATTATTTTAAAAAATTATTATTAAAAAAATATTATTTACTTATTAAAGTATTTAGTCTAATGTAATTATATCGTCCGTTATAGAAACCCAAGATTTCGTTGCTTCTTTAATTTTTTTTTTCATAATTGAACACGAACCACACCTATTATGCACCAAGACGCAACATTCAAATTTTAAACTTACTAATCCAACCTCAATTAATTCATGTAGAAATTAAAACTAAAATTGTTAAAAGTTTCAAAATTTAGCGGCAACTAAGTGACGATCACATCGCGTTGAAAAACCAGTTCTCACCGAGCTACCGATGTTAAGCAATGTTAAGGTATGCCGATGACAAGATAACAGTGTTTATAGCAAACACGGAAAAAATAACTGCAAGAACTCTTACATGTAGTGAAGGGACGTGAGAAGAAAGGAGTAAACATCAAATGCATGGTTGATATCAAAAGAAAGAGCCCAACATGCAAATTGCAAACTGGAGATATCAAGTGCGACACTGAAATCTGTAGGCACATTGGGACAGTCAAAGATGCATTCCAAAAGCTGAGAAGCAGAAACATTTCGTTAAAAAGAAAGATTGCTGAACTGTTGCATAATATCAGTCTTCTTATATGGCAGTGGAAGTTGGACAGTCTCGTCGCAGATGAAGAGATTTGAAGCAACAGAAATGTGGTTCTCCAGAAGATTTCTAAGAACATCATGAAACAAACATGTGAGCAAGATAAAATGCAAACAAAAAAGACACCTATACTTAACATCAAAAAGCGACAATTTACAGTTCTAGCGCACATAATGAGAAAAGATGGCTTGGAAAATCTGATACTCACAAGATAGATTGTAGGCAAGAGAGACAGATGAAAACAATGCATAACCGACTTAGTGAACTTGAGTAAATAGAAGTGGGTAACAAAGTTTAGGAGAGATAACAAAATGACAAAATTTATTAAGAGTTACAAAGGACAGGAAATTGGGGAGAGCCATGATCCCTAACGTTCTGAAAGGAAACAGCACATAAAAGTAGAAAATATTGATCAGTACTCAGATGTGTAATCGTCGGTGAATAGCAGGAGCTGTAAGCTAAGTGGCAAGCCTAGCAAAGCCGGTGATAGATATAATCTTGCTACTTATACTAACAAGACGTTGATATGCGGAGGTGCATCTGAAGTGACAGGTTGTAAGATATACTTGAATTTGCGTGAGTAGAGGTGAAATACTACCAGAATAGGCTTCTTCATCCACAGTACCCTTACGAGAATCTAGATGCAGGGGTGATCTGAGAAATGACCTCCTGACCGGTGGTAGAGATTTACGCTTCGATCGATGTCAGTGGCTGCCTTTAAAATGTAAACATGTGATCAACCCAGTTGTGCTTGGAATGTACACGCATAGGAAAATGTATGATAGATAGAAATAAGAGAGTCTCTTAGAATCTCACGAAAATCGAGTGTCCATGTTGTGGAAGTCACCACACCCACGCACTCAATGGCAGACGGTAATTGACGAAGTCCGGATTGAAACAAACAATGCAATGTTATGTTTGTGAGATTCAGACGAAGATAATGTTACAATAATACACTTCACATACTTTCACACCACCAGATATTACGTTACACGTATTACATGTTACATACGTTATAACAGTACCCATTGTTTTTACATGATCAGATTTTACGTTTCACAAATTATGTATGTTACATACGTTATAATAACAGACTGTACAGTTTTGCATTCCAAGATATTATGTTACATATGTTACAATACATATATTACGTTACATATGTTATAATAATGCACTCCACTCACTATCACATCTATAGACCTTATTTAACATATGTTATGTTACATATATTATGCATGCTACAATAATACAATCCACACACTTTCATATTGCCAGATATTTCGACAATGATCTAATCACATGTATGGTACCTTGTTTAAATATCTTTTTTGTTTGTTTTGTTTTTTACGGCTTATCAACCTTTTACAGTTTATTTAAAACCAGAAAATATTTTTATGTTGTAAAAGTTTTTGGTGCTAATAATTATTTATGATAGATGTCCTACTAATTAACCCATATTTGAGGGGAGACGTGAATTCATACCTTTCTCAAGGGTATTTGCGCCTAAGTGCCAAACCAGATTAGAATTAAAAACTCGGCATTTCGATTTCCAATTGTGAACCATTATTCATTATACCACCCGCACATCCAAGCTTACAACACCTGATATTCTCAAGCAATCACCCATCAAGTTACTGACCCGTCTCGACGTTGCTTAACGTCGGTGATCGTATGAGAACATGTTTCAGCGTGATGGCCATAAACCTAATTCAAGAGTATGCCATCATGATTCACGGAAAAGAGTACAAGCAATTCAAGTACTCACTTCTGTTCCTCTTATACTGTAACCTTCTTGTAGAAGTTCTGTTTCCTCAAGCTTGTACACTAAATAACTTCGAAATCAAGAAGAGACTGTCAGATATATAATGGTAATATGTAACTCATCACTACATTGATATTTGGAGAGAAAATGGTCATTATCCAGTAACTCCATTTACCTTAGAGGGGCCGTGAAAACCACAGCTCATTCAAACTTCAATGTTTAATATCGTAACAATGAAATTAATTCTGAATTTTTCTTTCCTTCTATATCCAAGTCCTGCAGAAGTCGGAGTTACTTTTTCTTATTAAATGGATTACCCAATTCAAGGCCGAGATAAACTCAAACTAGAGGATTATTAATTGAGGTTGTTGTATGGACGTAAAAGGAACTATACATGCATATTATGAGGCGATGTAGGATAGATAACGCTTGACTCTAGAGACTTGGAGAGATTGCATTGGTTGCGAAAGCATCCTGTCGGGTGTCTAGTCCGCAAAATAAGCGGTACTAGGGAAGAACCTATTAGCATGGAACCTTTTTTTTACTAAAGGATTACAAACAGAATGGCGATTATTCGACCCTGGGTTTAAGGAAATAGAGATGGAAAAGCGATAAGTTTGTAACGTTTCGTCTGTGGAAAAGGGGGCTGTCGGGTTGAAAGTAAATCATCTTCGACAAAGCTGCGTAAACGCCCATAAGGCCTCTGTCAAGACTAAAAGGTAAGAATCGTGCAGCAACGGCGATGGGCAAATTCTGTTCCTTCTAGATAATCGGATCTTTCACTGACATGAAATAAATTTATTGCAAGAAAAAATTCTGCAAGAAACTTTTGAAAGCTCCATCAATGTCATCAAAATCAGAAGACATGCCAAACTGAAACTGGATGTTTTTAGTGCCATTGTAAAGAGTTTTGCATTAGTACCAGTAGAAAAGTCATTTAGTTTCAAATAACTTTCTTGCAGCGATGTATATTTAAACAGTAGACAAACATTTTTTAAATAAGGAAAAGCTTTTATAACGTTCAACCTCAAAACTACATTAACTTCAATCTATAAATAATAGATTCTTATTTTAAAAAAAAACTATAATGTCTTCTTCCTAGCAGAAAATTCATTTTACTTTCATAAAATTCAAAAATAAATAAAAACTCAGATTTACGAACCTATTGAATATCAACCGAAATATCTTATATATATTAATTTTTACTCATTATTTTTATTATTTTACTTATTCCGTCAAAAAAAGATATTTTGATAAGTCCTTGCTTGTCAATGTTTATTTTTATTATTTTCCAATTCATTTTGTTTTATTTACTCTTTCACGGAGTCGGACTTTTCACTTCCAGGCTTCGCAAACGTTTTGGAATAGTCTCATAACAAAGACCATGCCACTTAGCGTTGCCAGAGTAGAACATATATAGTGACAAAAGTTACAGACAATAGAAAAGCGAAAAGAATGCAAATGATGACCTATTTTGGCTTGCTTAACAGTCGAAGTTCCAACCCAGATGAAAGCTCGTGCTTCTAAATGCAGAACTTTCCAATTTTGATAGATTGGCTCATCTGTTTACTTTGTGTAACCATGTACCTCTTTGTAAAAGTGTGTAGAATACACATCGGGATAATCCAGAAACTATTTTGTGAATTTTCTTTTTTTGATTCACTAATACCAAACTTACTACAAGCTAACAAAGATTTAGTTCTGTTCATTAAAAATACGTAAATAAATGATTAACGAACGCCTGTCCAAGAGAGATATCTTACAAACCCTTGTGATATTGTTTGTATTATATTATTTCAACTATTGTTCTCATTTGGTTGATATTGATGTTATTATAGACACAGCGTTTCGACCATGTATCCTCTGCTCATCATCAGTCATCATCCATTTATTGACTGATATGGAATATCTGTTGATTATTGTGATATTTTCTCCCTGAGATTTCAATTATTGTCCGTTCCTGCTAAATTGGTTCTTCACTACCAAGGATTGAACTCATGACTACTAGATGGCAATACCACATGCATAATCAACGTGTGTATCCACTACGCCACCGTCCCCGAAGGACCAGATCGCACTTGGTCGAAATGCTATGTCCGTAATAAAATCTCTGTCAACCAAGATTAGAAGACTAGTTTGAAAAAATGCGAGAATATTAAAAATTACTCAGCTCAGAAATGAAATATTAACCTTGTGATGTTATTCAACAAATAAAAATAACAGATTATAAAACAATAGGTCTTCGGTGGAACATCAGTTACTAAGTGCGGATGTGTTTTCATTTCCAAACTATAATAAAAACTAAAATAAATATAGGTGTTTAGTAATTGCAGTTTATTCAAGTGCAAGTTCTCGATAATATAATGGCGTACCAGAGTACGAAATGACTCACAAGGCTATATAAGCGCCAAGAAAATGTAGATTTGTAATTTGACTCACAAGGCTATATAAACAGCGAGAAAATGTAGATTTGTCTGAAACAAGATCATTGTTGTAGGAACCCAGTGAGGACCTAACAGATTATACTAACAAATAATAAGTTGTTACTAATTTCACTTTCGACAGGCAATGAATAAATGCAAACTTGTTCGGCACAGGGTCATAATATTTGATAACTATTAAGCATCAAATTCACTTTTAGTACTACTTTTACGACTAGTTTGTTAACCGAGATTCTACATTCAATTTATACAACTTGGAACAAGGCCAGGATAATGGATTACCGAGTATGGATACAAAAGCAATGTATAATAAATACGTTTACTGTGGGATAATACGCCAACGATGAAGTCCTCAATGAAGATCGAACTACTTTCAGAAGGGATATTTTGTTAGGCCTAATTGACTACTATTACTGCTCCACGGTAGAAAATCTAACAAATGCATTTTTTATTTGTCGATAACGTTAAATATAAATATTCGGATGATTGTACTTAAGAATTTGTAAATTCTGATGAAGAGACTTGTTCATTATTTCGTTGTCATCAGTGTTTATTGGTAAGAAAGTAATTCGATGAAAGTTTAAAGCGTTCTCAATTGACTTAATTTGAATTCTTCACATTCAATTTGGAATGAAAGACTGTCAATTCCGATGAGAGAATAAATTCCGTCAGACACCGCGAAAAATCTTGATTAATTGGATAAAAGAAAAGAAAATCAAAATGTCGTTCAAATCTGAATATTAGAGAACTTGGAACTTAAACAAAAATTCGGATCAACATTAAGGTTTGATATCCAAGTTCAATACAAATATATATATATATATATATATATATATATATATATATATATATATATATAGTGTGTGTGTGTGTGTATATATATATATATATATATATATATATATATATATATATATATATATATATATATACGTACACACACAGAGAGACATATGAAATGTGTACTGATCGTTTATTTAGTAATTAGTATTGGTTTGGGAAGATAATCATAGATATTTTTTACAGTTGTTATATTTCTCGCTGTAGGTTGATGTTGTTTTCTTTATTTTCAATGATATTTTTGTGTGATTTATTTTTTCCAATATATGTTTATAAAGTATTGTACCGTTTGCGTATTTACTATATATAAAGGGTGTTTGTTTGCGTAGTTTCTCTATTTCCAGGGTTATTCAGTTTGTCCTATGCATATTTTTTCTTCGTTATCATTGGCTTGTTTTGCAAGTGGTTTAAAAATATTTTATTTCCAGTTGCATAAATTCGCAATTATGTTTGTTTTTTAATTTGCAGAACTAGTCTATAGCTGTTTTTGTGTTTTTCCCGCTGATTTACTGATTTTACTTCCTTGGTATATATATATATATATATATATATATATATATATATATATATATATATATATATATATATATATGAATAAAATGACAGTAGGAAAACTGGTAATTGCTAACGCGTTTCGTCCAGTGTGGAGTTTACCAATTTTTTTTTTTCGTATTTTGCTTTGATAAAGTCCACATTGGACGAAACGCTTTTGTCCTTTTTATTCATAAATATTGTTTTCTCTACTCTTACTGGTTAAATCGGAGAAATATATATATATATATATATATATATATATATATATATATATATATATATATATGATAACTCAAGAACACAAACCACAAATGGCAAATGAAAATAATTGCCTATAACAGTCAATAACTTACAACTTAGAAAATGTAAGCTTTGCCCCCCACCACCAATAAAAGTTCATTAATCACTTTTCCAAGACTAGATCGACTCCTAATAAACCAGAGCCTCGTTTTCAAATGCTGACATGAAAATAAATACTACGCTCACAAAAACAACATTATGACACAAAAGCTTCGATAAAACTAAATATAATAAACTTTATTTCAAATACTGAAATTTAAAACTTGCTTCCCACCGCTTGTCTTAATCATCTAGTGACTTTACATAGCAATGATAAATGGTCCTAAAATTGCTTTAGGTGTGAAACTAACAGTCACTATACCGTGTTGATTCCTATGTACACAATGTCTATTTATCTGAATATTTGAGAACTCCTTTTCCACATAAATATAGCAGATTACATAGAAAATATGTTATTTGCAATAAAATTTTCATAAGATATTTAATTTATATTTAATTTTAAGAGTTCAAAGAATGCCAAGCAAAATGGTTGGCCCTCACACATATTCACCTCATCAAATCTGGCCCTCTTTGAAAAAAGTTTGGACACCTGTGAAAGGAATTATACGTCTTTCACATCATTAACATTCTGGTAATGTTATCAACAAATTAAAAAAAAAGTCATGTAACTTCGTTATCAATCATTACATCCGAATATATGATATCGTTTATACGAAAATACCAGTTAAAATTGGTTAAATTTTCCAAAGCACCATCTTGTAGAATAAAAAAGTAGATTCTGTAAATATGGTGATACCTCCCTTTAGTTGAGACGGAGTCACGAAAATCACGTGACGCCTGGTGGCTGGCGTCAGTTAATAGAATCGAAGGCAGTTGATTTTTTTCACGCCTAGAGACTAGACTTGTCTGTCCACGTCAGTTGCTATGTAGGCCGCGGTGAAGACGGACGTCCCAAGCACACAGCGCGTGGACATACAAAGAAAACCAGATGACACATAAAGGACACCACCGACCTCCCCATTTTACCGTTGGGAAATATTACAAGTAAGACCTTCTTTCTTTTCGCTCATTCTACATTGCTTGTTGTATAGATATGTTATAGTTTCTCTGTGTGGGACAAATTATTGATATGTGTGCATATCGCTATAAAATCCTCTTTGAGAACAATGCATGTTTGTCATTCTTTTCTTTTAGCTATTCTGTTCCGTCCATGTATTAAACTGTTACTATAGCACGGGTATAGTAATACCTATAATGGGGAAACGTAAACTAGAAATACTGTTTCTTGCATAACACCCCATTAAAACTAATATTTCTTTCAGATTAAGTAATTTTGCTAACAATAATTCGACCATCCTATGAATTCTCCTATCAGCATGCTCAGAACCAAGTAGCGAATACTTTCGTTATATAAATGACGCTCAACTAATATATCCACCCTAAAATAAATTAAAAGATCTCATGAATAAACTAAACAACATTGAACCTACAATTAAAATCCCATATCACCTTTAGTTAACTAAAAATTAGTTAATCAATTGGGGCAAAAAATGGCTTGTACGTTTTAACGCCTTCAAAATGAATCTGCTATCCTTTAATCATCATAGAGAAACATGGCTATTGCTAATCTCCAGAAGAACAACTCACTCCGCCTTCTTGGTCTCATGTTTTCCACTCACATAAAATGGAGAGATTAAATTGAATCAATTTTGCTAGGTTTGCTGCTAATAGGATTCGATGTCTCTGTCGTGCCAGACATTTTTATGAGTCTCTATCTTACACATTTATAAATCTATCAGTCGTCCATGCTTTGAATATCCCTATTATATCTGGTCTGGTGCTCCGGATATATACCTTAAGATTATGACAATATCCAAAGAAGGGTTGGCAATGTTATCGGTCTCTGACCTGGCATTTCGACTTCAGTCCCTTTCCCATCGACGTCAATTAACTTTCCTCTGTTCTTTTTTTCTATAAATATTTTTTTATAGTAGTTGTTTTTTTGAGATATCCTCCTTCCGGTAGCATGTATTTAATCTTACGACTAGATTGGCAACTCTTCGTATTATTGTTGAAATAGCAAATGATGTAATCATAAGTTCTATTCTAATACTTTCTTTTCTCGCACTTCTCGTCTGTGGAATTCTTTTGATTTCTTGTTTCCGTGCTGCCCACAAATCTTCAAAAATTTCAATGCAATGTCAATCGCCATCTTGTCTCCCTAGAACACGCTCTTTTATTGTCTTTTATTCTCACTAAAGGCTTCTAATTCCCTTTGACTTCCAGTGACCCATTGCCTCTTAGTGGCATTATCGCCTAGCTTGGGGTGAAATAATTAAAAGAAATTCTAACTGATAACGGTTTAAATAGAAACGAATAATAACGACGTCATATATTTTGACTCACGAGAAGATAAAATCTAGAATAATTATAGAATTTTATTTAAAACCTTCTGGAAATTGGATGCATGGTGGTTTAATTCACTGAATGTGAAATCGGAGACCTGAATTCGAAATCCAGTCGAGTTCGTTACATTCATCTAGGTTCAATTATCCTTGGCAAAGGCACGAATCCATCTCTACCCTCAGTTATCGGTAAATAGCAGGCCTTATAGATTTGGTTGGTGACCAGGAAAACCTGAATTCAAATCAGCCTGGTGAAGGTTGCCCAAGACACACCACTTCAGCTAAGGCTGCTGTACATGTTGCCCCCTACGAGCCTAATGGGTTACGGGACTCGTGATCGAGATCTAGAATCTACATGACAAGCACAATTACATGAAAAGTTTTTTTTTAAATCCTCTTTTGTTCGAGTTATTTCAGAAAAAAAATTGTTTCAAAATTCACAAAACCAAAATTGAACAAATAAATAATACAAATACTAGGCACACCTCAACTGACGAAACCTGAAAGACGTAAATTGAAAGAATTGTTACCCCCTCCCAAACCTCAACTATCCTAGATATTTCATATACAATGCTGAAAGAAAATCATAAAAAAATCCCTAAAACCAAAAGATCGAAAAAGAAATCATAAGCGATAGCATGAAATTATGCTAATCAGTCTATAAGCAATTTTATCACAAAGCCTTCAAAACTTGTACTCAAGGTTTGAAGAAATTCAACGCAAAAATTTATTCTTAATTAACCAGTTTTCGAGATAAAACCGTTAAGTTAAAATCTTTGACAGAAGAATCATGGAAAGTAGATCATTGGTATAATGATAATAACTTGCACTTATTCTATATTCAAGGAAGCAATTTATTCAGAATTTCGATGAACATGATTTTCTCCTTTTTATTTTTGTTTTATTTGTAAATATATACAACAAAAATATTTCAATTCAATGTATGGGGTTCCATTGTGAAATGAAACCCAAGAAAGTTCTTTCAAACTGAAAACTTTTTCTACTAAACAGAAATTTCATGAATTCTTTGTCTTTTGACTGAATTCAGAAAAAAAAATTCTTTTATATTGTTTGATTTAAAATGAGTGAAGCATATGAAAAATAAAGTGTTTTCAGGAAATTAATGAAACAATATAAAGTTTCCATTTGAATGACTATAGACTATGAAATCTAAATGGAATATAACATGTCCGTTATACGTTCAGATTACAGATCAATATATCAACAGTCACAAGTCCTCTCCCGGTTTGCGATCCGAGGTTTTCTTAATTCCTCCCTCATTTTCAATTGTAATCTAGTATTTTTAACCATTATACTAATGGCTTTTACAAATGACTGAAATCTCCGACCAATTCCTCCCCTGGCTAAAAATGCTTCCCCTTAGATTTTGAAATTTCTCCCCGGGAACAAACTGTTGCCTGTTAGAGAATCACTGTTATAAATAAAATATCATTTGTACGATGGCTGAATTCATTTGCTAGCAAATCTCGGCGTAAACAAACTGCTTTCTACAGGGTCCTTGTGATTGACAGGTTGTAAAGTAATCAGAGTTAAAAACCGTTCAAATGAGTTAGCTCCCTTTGACATCTCTCTTTCCTAGCATGATGAACCCAATTTTCAAAGTTCAGCACATGTTTATTCATTGGACACAGCACTTAATTTCTTTTTATTCCTATCTGTGTGAATTTACAAATATTTCCCTCGAATATTCGATGGTGGCTATGATATAAATGACCATGACAGAATGCTATCAGCCAATCAGCAACACGAAGCAGCATGGACAAGAAATTGTCAGATATTGTCGCTTTTTGCAATTAATATTTGCATAGAAAATAAATTATTTGCTCTAAAATAAAAGTTTTCAACTTTTCCGTAGCATTCTCAATCAAATTCGCAATATAGTAGCTGCTAGATGCACGAAGATCGATGACGTTGATTTTAAATAAAAGGAAAATACAACACAATGAATTTTCATTTTGACCTTTACGCTATTAATAACTTTATAATGATTTACACTATTTACATCGTTCGGAATGTTGCCCTCATCTTTATTGCCATATTCACGGCATTTCATTCGTTGTACGCTCCGTACTTCTTCAAGTAATATACTCTTGAATTTCGAATCGAACCCTTTATTTAGTCCACGACGGTAGATCGTTCTAATTCTACGTGCCATACCTCTTTTCGATATCTCAGTTTCACTTAATTTCATTTAGTAAATCAACTCTCCAAGTTTTTGTTCCCTCTGTTATGGCCAGGGATTGAACTCACAATCCTTTTGGGTAAGTTACTTTTTTGGATTACTCAACCAACGCATTTATTCACTGAAGACAGCCGGAGCGTACGACAGCAGAAACGTCGTGAATATGGCAATAAAGATGAGGACAACATTCCGAATCATGTACATAGTGTAAATAGTTACAATACCTCAGTTCAGAAATATAGACAGATATATTCGTAATGATGTATCAATAAGATTTACGAGATGACAAGTTTGAATTTTACCTAAAGGGATATTGTATTTAATCCAGGCAATTCAGTAATAATTTATTTATAATAAATTTATTATTTTTAATTTATTATTTATCAATAATTTTTATGATTTACATTTGGTCAATTGTTCACAATTTGATGCGTCCTGGGTATGACGATAAACTACATCCAACAGCAAGGCCTCTGATCAGGAGGTTTTGAGGAGGGTGGAACTACTTCTTAATTGCTGATGTTCCAGCGTCCGCTATGACACGGGGTGATAGCACTTGTTAGGGCCCCAGCTATGGGTAAATAGTTAAACCCCGAACTGAAGCCAAAACACTATGAAAGTGTAAAAATAGGTTTTAATAACAGCAGTACATTTTTGTAAATGAATTTTTGAAGAAAAAAATATTACCAGCAATACATTTTTGGAAAAAGAATATTAGCAGCAATACATTTTTGGAAAAAACATCTTACCAGAAATAAACATTCTGTCGACATTAAATAACCCATTGAGTTTGATATCCCGTAAAACAAATCAAACCAAATTAAAACAATCCACAATTTGGTCTATTGTCCACATCATTGTTGCTGTTATTATATGGTTTCGATCATCGTGCTCTGCGGCCTTCGTCAGGACGTTTTTTTTTTTTCAATCCAGGTAACGTTGAAGGAATTTCGAATGGAACTCTATATTTAATCTGCGAAAGCAGGTTGTTCTCGTTCTACTGAGCCTGTTTAGAGATATTTTGTCATGTTCTTATTCCTTCTCAGTTAATACTCGTACTGTTTCCACTGATCCTGAGTCTACAACAAAGCTAATAGCACAGAATTCAAAACCCGGGACTTGTGGAGAACTTGTGGCTCAAGATGTGCACCGATCCTCTACAATCTGTTCTTAAAAACAGAAACCTCCAACATCACACAATCAAATCAAATGTGCAGATAGTCTGGCCCTTCAGTCCTAGGAACTAAACTGTTGGACTCCCTACGCCAAAGACGACAGGAGAGTCTGTCATATATATTTATACTCCTAGTGAATATAAAAAAGGAAAAGAATTGAACTCACGACCCGCCCATTAGACACAGAGAATGAAGAAAGTTTTCCTTCTGCATGCCCAATGTCGGTCGATGAAGATATGATCAGTTTCTAAAAAACGTAAATGTTTAACCGACTGAGCTTTATGCAGTACCCTAAATGCTTCGTCAGAATATTTTAAAACACAACCCGAGTTGTTCACCAAATGTAGCCCGATCGCTGACTCACGTACCGACTGTGTCAAGCGAGTACTGTCGGTGACTCGACCCTGTCTTATATGAGTAGGTAAGTACTGTCCAGTTGTTCTCCAACTGCAGGTTGTTTCGCTCCACATAATCACCTTCACACTAACATGTAAATTGAAATATTTGTAATTATATGAATCATTTATAAATTTAATGCTGTATAAATATATATCTATAAATAAGTATGTAGATATTTTTCAATTTTACAATTGTATAATTTATATTTGCGCATTTGTGGTTGTATATTTTTTAGGGAATATATGTGCATATATATTTTATAATTTCTAATTTTTATCATTTTTGTACTGAGATAAGAATCAGCGCGGGATTCTGTTGCACAAAATCGTAGGGCCTCGAAAAAGATGTCTATTTCACCTAAATTTGGAACATGGAAGAAATGAGGTTGATTCAACTCCGTGGAATTAACATGTTCTAGCTGTAAAGTTCTGAAACGTTTGAAGTAAAGAATGGAGCGCTCATCTGAACATTTCTCAGAGAAATAGCGATAGGATTTTGGCATTTGCGTTTTGGAGGAAACATGCTGCAGATTATAAATAGGCCGTTCCCCCACAAGAGCGCGTAAACAATTTTGAATTCTTTCAAACCCGGAAAGAGATGATGGAGAAGCTCTAGTTTGGTAACGCCTGATCATTGGCGAAAACATAAAATATTTATCCAAATTGTCTTATAAATTTACTAAACTTATGATTACATAAAAGAACAAGTATATATATATATATATATATATATATATATATATATATATATATATATATATATATATATGGATAAAAATAAATATAGATAGATATCTATAGAATTTCATATATATATATATATATATATATATATATATATATATATATATATAAAATTTTTGTATTTTTTTTAAAGGAAACTTATTTATTGAAAAAAAATTGAACAAACTAACTATAAACAATTTTTTCCTATCCTCTGCCAGCCGAAAAGATGGAGAAAGCATTACCTCGAACCATCGCCAGTGAGACACGCTGCAAGAGCCACTCCGTTCTGCGAGGCTCATTTCTTAATCGAGACACCATTGCGCCAATCCTCCGAAGGAACGCCATCAAACGAGGGCCAATAACCCCTGAAGTTTCCACTGTCACAGTTATTATTGCATAATTATATTTTAGTATAAAAATAATAAATTACCAATGTTCATCTTTTCGAAGACGCAAAATCAGTGGCTTGCTAATGATGCGCATCTTTTGAAATAAAACGATAAGAAAAAAAAAAGAGAGAAGAAGCAGAGAAGAAAAGTGAAAATTTAATCTGGAAAATTTATGAATTTGAAACATTTTTTACATACGATAATAAGAATTTGTTAAATATATGCGTATGTGTTTGTACGCGCGTGCGCGCGTGTGTGTCTGAAACACTAAAAAGAAAACGCCATCAGACACACTATTTGTTTATATCTAACAGAGTAAAAACAAATAAAAACGGTAATAAAAGAGACAAATAAAATCTGCAAATAAAAAAATGGTATCGTCTGTATTTCGCTCATGTGCTACGATTGGGGGAAATTTAATGTAAGTAGTTGTCCTTTTCCAACGTTATTATCCACTGGAGTAATGCACCGACTGAGACATAGTAACAAAAATATAAAAAATAAGATTATTTATTTATTATTAATTCAACTGACTCTTATAATAATGACAATGCTTTATTCTTGTAGTTCATACTAAACCAAGAAGACTGATAAACACATTGGACAAAAGCAACATTGATGCGGTTAATTTAGGGCATAACACCTGGACACTTTTTACATTGTTCGGAATGTTGTTCTCATCATTTTTTGTTATATTCACCACGTTTCGGCCGCTTTACACTCCGGCCTTTTTCAAGTGATATACGTTGGAATTTAGAACCGAACCCTTTATTTAGTCCACTGACGTATATTGTTCTAGTTCCAGATACCTCTTCCAGATATTTCAGTTTCAGTTATTTCCCTTTTAACACATTGGGTCATGTGTCCATGACCCTCCGGATAAAAGCGTGTGTTGAAGTAATCCAATGACTTGACCTAAAGAGTTGTGAGTTCAATACCTGGCCATCTTTTCTTTTTTTTAAATACGTAATCGAAAGTATACAAGGGGTTGGTTAATGTAAATTTCTCAGAAAGACTAAGAAACCCTTAAAAAATTTTCAATCATATTTTGGGAAGTGATTTAACCCTTTCAGCCCTGACCACCGCTTTACTGGTGGTAGATAAAAATGACTTCATGACCAGCCACCGGTTAAACAGTGGTAGAGAAAAATGACATCATACCCAGTCCTCGGTTGAACGGTGTGTAAACAACTGCGTCGAGTTTTACTATTGGTTGTCTTATTTTGAAGAGCCAATCAGAAAGGCCATACTATTCTGATGTCATCAAACGCTATACCATCATGTCCGTGCCTTTTAATTGTGTTTTGTGCATGTATTTTGGGTAAAGAAAAAATAGTTTTTACCATCAAGCGGGCAGAGCCTCAACCTGAACCGTCAGGGAAGCGATCAGAGACAAAAATGTGTGAGAAAAGAACTGGCAAAAGTTTTTATATTTACATGCTAATTATTTGAGAATTTTGACTCAGGAGATCAGGAAGAAGGGTTAAAATGGTTCAGGAAAACAGGGATGATAGGGTTAAAATAGATACTTGTCGTCCCCATTTCGTCGTATAATTGCTGGTAAATTACGACCTGCAACATATGAATTAAATATGAAAGATATTTCTGGAAAATAATCGATGCATAACCAGATCTTTGCTTTTAAATCAAAGGCGACATTTTTTCAGTAAAATGCATAGATTTTCTAATCTAATTTTGTATTAATTATGACTAAACAAAATCTGCGATCTCAATCAGTTAATAATATGTTGTCTAATCTTCAGACGTGAAGTGTTGTGCTGTCCAATAAAGTAATAACATTTTAATCGGGTGATTATTGGACGTTGAGTTTGAAGAAATATATACTTGGTCTAGACTGGCGAAAGGCGAAAAAAATGATGGTGTGAATGAGTATAGAACTCCCCAGCACTTGTTTACGTGACAAGGTTGTTAAGTATCATTTAAAGTAAATATTTACGAGTTAATTACAAAGCTAACAGAATCAGTTTCCGAGTGAGGATAGACAATTTTAGAAATGCTTTCTAAATTAACTTATTAGCAATCACTGTAGAGCAAATTCTTAAAAAAGTTATCCTTTACCATAGTTAGATCGACTGTCATTAGCTCTGTCAGCTGACATGGACATGGGGAAGCTGCAATACTGAATGCATTTCTGGCCGTCGTGGGATAGGGACTGATTTTTTTAGCAAAGCTTTTCTCTGCTTAGTGATGTTTTGTCTCCTTTTTCATGTCAGTTATGTACCATACCTGATACACGCTTAGGCGATCATGTATTTTGAGATACATGACTGACGAGACAGATTTTTCCCGCAGTAGGTTGCCATTTCTTTCTGCGATAGAGCAGTTGCCATCCAAGGCTATAGAACCCGGTCTGTCCTGCTATTTGCCCTTAGCTGGGGAGAGAAGAGGATTCATACCTTTCCCAAGGGTATTAGCACGTAAGTGAATGTAATGAATTCGACTGGAATTCGAACTCGGCTCTCCGATTCCTTAATCCGAGCCGCTATCCATTACTCCACCGTATCTCCTTGGGAAAGGTATGAATTCTTTTCACCCCCACCCCAGTTATGGGTAAATAGCAGGACAGACTGGGTTCTATAGCTTTTGGATGGCAACTGGTCTACCGCAGAAAGAAATGGCAACCTACTGCAGGGAAAAATCTGCCTCGTCAGTCAGGTATCGAAAGATACATGATCCCCTACGCGTGTATCACGCATGTTACATAACTGACTGAATAATTGTATCCACCCACTTTTTCATGTACAAAGCCGAAATAATGGGCTAGACAGTAAGAGTGAATGTTCTTGTGACACAAATTGACTGCCTATTATTCTATAAAAGACACATTTAAATAATTAACATAACAAAAGGTCAGTTTAGTTGCCCAGTGGAGGACTAAATTCTCTTGATTGGTTTGCGAAACTCATTTGAAAAGCTACTATCTACTCCAGTATGATATATCAAGGGAATATTTTTATGTTTTTCCCCTTGAGCCAAGATAAATAATGTTAGCCCAATAAGGTATCAAACTTGAAAGCTGAGTACGGATTTTAACATTTAAAATGTAGCGTCTGTCATTCTTGCTCGTATCAACATCTCCATGGTGACAATTCAACATTTTCTTGAATGCCCTTCTGCAATTATATTTTTACAATGCCGCCATAATAATGGTTTTTTATTAATTTCAAGATTATTGATTATTCATTTCATTAGAATAGCCATGCCTAAAGTTAACGATGACATACTTTGATAATTCAGTGCTCAATTTCTCTTTTACGTGTCTTTATAATGGCATCATTGTCACAAACAAGGATCTAATTAAAATTACTAAAATTTTAGCAGGGGACATAATTTAAAATTCATAACTTTAACGCATCTATGCATCAATCGATCTCAGCTTGTTCATATCTATCTCTCTATCTATCTATCTATCTATCTATCTATATATATATATATATATATATATATATATAACCCTGTGTAATAAAAGACAAAGAGTAACACAAATTAGGTTTTATTCGACGCAAAAGAACAGTTAGTACAAACAAAACTATTTATAAGCTGGCACAGTCTATTTTGACAAGAAGATGGGGGAGAAGGAATGCTCACCACACCCTGTTATATCTATCAATCTATCTCAGTCTGTTTATATATGTCTCAGTCTGTTCATATCTATCTATGTTATTTAAACATATATTGTTAAATATAACAGGCAATGAATATCTATTATGTCTGATCATAAACTCTTCTAATGTTCGTATGTCTGCTTTAATTTCGGGTGAAAATAAAGACGAACATTTTCCTTGATCTAACCTTTCGGCTCAAATAGAGACCTACTGGACCCTATTCGTAACATACTTGTTGATAACACAAATATAATAGCATCATCTCCATGTAAAAAAGGCTAAAAATAATGGAAGCTTTATTAATAAAAACAAAAACTAACACTTAGTTATATCAACTCTGAACATGGACACAATATCTTGACCGTGTTTTGAAAATGAAAACATTATATAAATACATACACGCAACAAACTATTTCTTGTTAACAGTTAAGATATTTCAACCTTGAAAATGGTTAAATGTATAGCCGAAAGCGCTCGAAAAGAAAGAACAATTGGAGAGTTTTTATATAATTTATCCTCCGAAAAGAAAAAAATATAATATCACATTAGAATTGTATAAAAAACTAAATCAAAGCACCATATCTGTCGTATTCAATGACACGTGTCTGCATATATATATATATATATATATATATATATATATATATATATATATATATATATACACACAAATGGCCTCCTCTACCTCGAGTGCCCCTAGCACATGTAAAGGGTGAACCTCGCTGTAAAAAATTAATTAATTAATCTATCTATCTATCTATCTATCTATCTATCTATCTATCTATCTATATATATATATATATATATATATATATATATATATATATATATATATATATATCACTCCGTTTATATCTACTTTATTTTGTTACACTGTTCAGTAGTAGAACGCCAAATTATAAATCTCTTAATTTTTTAACTTCAATACTCTGCGAGTTCTATTGAATCCGATCTTACACATCAATATTCTATTTGATGATTGGAAGATTATTTAATATTTTTGCTCACTGACTTCACTGTTTGAAAGTTAATTTATTTCGACCCTACTTTAAATAACTACAATCATCTTTGGGGATTAATGCTTCTTTGGGGAATACAGAATACAAACTCCTTTATGGCTTGTATGAAGCTATATCTGAGAGATACGAAGTTATAAATTGAAACTGAATGAATGCAACGAAATTATTTCTGTACTATCGAATTAAAATACCTTGAAAATCACCATTCACCTGATTTTATCTATAATGGAACCCCAAACTCTGGCACTGCATAGTGCTGCAGAATTATTTCAGCCACAAGGCAGGTCACTTGTTTTACAAATATAAAATTGTAGCTTGGTCATCTAGAATGTTAAAAATGAAAATAAAAATATTTTTTTTTGCAAAAATGTTAGCGGCCATCTTGTATGTTAACAGTTGTATTTACAGAAACAAAAACTAAGTGAAGTCATTTCGGAACAAATTTCTGGCAAATTATACGAAAACAGTGATTAACAAGTTCCAATGCCATGTGTTAACATCTGCTTTGCCTGAGTCGAAAATTCAACCCATTCATTCTCTCTCTCTCACTCTTTCTCGTTTTTATTAAAATTAATCAAAAATAAAAATAAAAATTGATTTGATTCTAGCCAAATCTTACTCGAGATTGTGTCAGTACACTGATCGATGAAACATTTGTACTAATATTCCGATTTTTTTTTCGTTTTAATTTCTTTACGTCCTGAAGAATCAACTGGTAAAAATATATATTTGGGAACAAAAATATGAAGATATTGGTCCGAATAACCCCAGAAATAATGACAATATTTCAGATCAAAAATTCAGAAACACTTGAAAAGCCGAAGAGTCGACTGGTCGAAATCTATTAATCAAAACAATAAGGATGGGGATACTTTGATGAATAATTCATTTTAACAATAATGCCTGACTTTGAGACTATCGACTATTCTAAGGAAGCCGTAGAAAACTGCACACAAAATATAGAAATCAGATTAAAAATGAGAAGCGAAATGAAAAATGAGAAATATTCATCGATTATAAATTTATTTCAGAACTCGTATCAACACATTTTTCATTATACATTGAATATTCAAAATGAATGCAATGTTGAAGTTGTATAAAATTTATACACCCATTTGCTGTTAATCACCTACATATTTGCTAAGTTTAGCTTAAAATTAGTCAGCGTGAAACTCCCTTCTAGCTAGAGGTCTACCTTATTAAGTAGCCTAACATTTCAAACATCTCAAACCGCTTTCTGCGAAAACTTGATACGTTGCAGAATGGAGATGAATTTGTGACAATTTTTGAAAATACAAAAACGTCATTTAATCTAGAGCAGGAGATATTTAAAAAGTTTGAATGAATTTCTTTCCAGGTTTTTAGATATTTGAAAATTTCTTCCCTAACATCAACAATTCATTAAACTTTAATGCAAAAAACGCCGATATGTGGAAATTGCTCATAAATGCTGTGAATAGATTCTTGCAAAGAAGTTATTCACAAACACCCAAAAAATGTTAATCTGGTTGCCTTTCTTTGGTAATTTATAGTGGGGTAACATCTTGGTTATCTGCATCCAAAAGCTGCATAAGAAAATGATTAAGGAAATGTTGAAAAATAATTTCTAAATCCTTACCAAAAATACAGTTGTAGAAAAGTTTATAAACTAATATTTCCTGACTTAAATAATGAAATAAATATATAATTGAAAAAGAAATGAAGTTTGAATTTAAACATCTTTGATCAAAATTTCTAAATAATGGTTGTTTTGTTTTTCTCATTAGACGAAACTCGTCCAGTTGGTTAATTAATATTGGTAGAATTCCAAACGAAGCCAGGAAGAAATGTTTATCATCCGTTTGGCAAAAAAAAAAAAAAAATGTCTTCTAGACAATAGATTTTATTCGATTTGGTTTGCTGTTAATATAATCAAGAAAATAACAAACAATTTTCCTCTCGAATTATTCATTCGTGATCGCTTTTGGTTGTTTCATTTTACAAGAGTAAACTTCCTACCAAAATAATTTACAATGCCTGAAATTTTCAAAGAAATCAGGTTCTATACGTTTATAAAACTTTGAATTCAACCAAGGAATACAGTTTTGTTTCGTTTTTATTCAAACACAAGAAAGAATTCAGCGTATTGCGCAAAAGTTTATCAACTTGAATATTCTTCGAATACTGATCGTTATAATAAGAAAAGTTTTCAATACGTTTCGTAGAAATGAGCGTAAAGAAAAAATATATGAGGGATATTTGTTTTGCTTACATTTCTAGCATTTCCTATGCCCTAAAGATGAGATGTGTCTAATTAGAGGATTGCACCTGTATTATTCAGTTTAAACTACATAAACTCCGTAATCTGTAGCCTTCACTAGAAAAAAAATACTTGCATGCGGACAGATAACGAATTTATAGAATTCACAAAAGTAGAAAAATGAATTTTCTCGGTTAATTTACTTCATCTTTACGACAAAATTATCTTAAGAGAACTAGGAGAGTTCTTCTTTTATGTGTCATGTCCTTTCAGGATGTAGGCGATTATGGCTCTCCACCTCTTCCTGTCTCTTATAGCTCTCAATAAGTTTTGTCTTTTTGTTGTTTCTACCAGAACCTGTTCTGCCATCCACATGCTTAAGCACGTTAAGTATATCACGCATTGTTCCTCCTTGTTCCTCTACCGTGTATCCGCCCGGTGAGTATCAGATTTTCCTTTCTCATTACGTGTCCCAGAAACTTCAGCTGCCTCTTCCTTATGTTAAGTATTTCTTCTTTGTTTGCTTCTTCTTCAAAACCTTGTCGTTACTCACATGTTCTGTCCATGGTATCCTCAGCATCCTTCTGTAGAATCACACATCTGTTAACGCGAGTCTCTTCTTCATCCTTCAGGAGATTGTCCAACATTCGCTACCATAAAGGAGGACAAATATCACGCAATTCAGTACTCTTTTCTTCGATACCAATGAACCCCTTCTGTCTCGTATTACTCTTTTGCCATTCCAATACGTCTTCGGATCTCAGCGTCCCACTTTCCGTCCTCTGTCAGTACACTTCACAGAAATTTAAATTTCCGCACCTGCTTGATTTTAGTTTACCCGACTTGTAAATCGCATTTCGAGCTCATCTTTTTTGCTGTCTTCTTGTAGTTTATGCTTAGTCCCTTCTTCTCGCTTTCTTTCGCTACCTTCTGTAGGAGGCTTTTGTAATTTCCTTTCTGTGTCTACTATCAGCACTGTGTCATCTGCGTATCTTATGTTGTTAAGATTGTGGCCCGCCAATGATGGATCCTGGTAGGATTTCCAATTCTCTCAGAACTGCCTTTTTGTATAGGTTGAATAAGTCTGGTGAGAAGATACATCCTTGCTTTACATTCTTTTTCTATCTTTATATGTCTGCTGAGTTATTTTTTTAAATATATTTATGCAGGCGGTTTGCTGCCAGTAGAGGTTTTTGATTATTCTAATGTCTTTCCCGAACATGTCAAGGTTGCTGAGCAGCTCTAACTGATCTTTATGGCGTACTTTGTCAAAAACCTTTGCGTAGTCTATAAAACATAGATGCACGTGCTTCTGCATTTGTATTGCTCTTTCTGATGGAATTCTGGGCATGAATATCACGTTCCTTGTTTCGATGTCTTTAACGAACCCATACTGTTCTTGTCTTATCTCCGGCCTGATTCTGCTGCGCGCTCAATTCATCAGAATACGGATGATGAGTTTTGCTATGTGGCTCATTAGGCTGATTGTTCGGAGGAGTTCACATTCGTTTGCCCCTAGTTTCTTATGAAAATAGATCTGCTTAGATCTTCCGGTATATCCCCACTGTTGTAGATTTCATTTATTATTTCCGTAATCTTGTCTATGCCAAAATCATCTAAATCTGTCAGTATCTCTGTTACAATTCTTTATGACCTTGCCGTCTTGTTTCTGTTCAGTTTGGCCAGTGCAGCTTCTACTTCAGTTCTTAGAATTTGCTGTATATTGATGTTCTCTTTCTTTGCGGAAGAGTTCTCCAATATATTTGTTCCAGCGCTGAAGAATTTTTTCCTTCCCTGGATTTTATACAGCCTGACAAGCATGTCTTCTGTCTTGATAGTTCCCTTATTTGTTTATGCATATCTTTTTTGTCTGTGTTATTCAATCTCTCTCTATTTCTGTACGTTTTTCGTTTAACCACTCCTTCTTTAGCCTGCCTATATTTGGTCCTTATTTTCTTGTGTAGTTTTCTATATTCCGTTCCGTATCTTGACAGAGTTTTCTGTCTCTGCATCATGCCGAGAATATCATCAGTAATCCATTCGATTTTTCTTCTTCGTCCATTTTCCTTTAGGATGATATTGTCTGCTGATGTCACTAAAGCTTCTCTTATTCCGTCCCATTTCGAGTTTCCATTTCGATTTTGTCCCTCCTATCTTCTTTTCACACGGCCCATATATTTTCTTTCAGGTTCGGGTCGCTCAGGAGTTTGTTATATTGCAATTTGGGTGATGCGTTTGGCTTCCTCAGTTTCCATAGTTTCACTCTTAGTTTACATATAACCGGGCGATGGTCGCTTCCGTAGTCCGCACTTGGGTAGGTTTTGCAGTGAACCATTTCATTCCTGAACATTTTGTAAATAGTTATGTAATCAGTTTAGTTTTTATTTTCTCCTCCGGGTTTCTTCATATCCATAATCATCTCGGATGTTCTTGGAACTATGTCCTGGCTATGACCTGGTCATTGGCTGTGCACCATTGGACCCATTTTCAACGCGTTCATTGCGGGTTCCTAGTCTGAATTTGCCAGCTATCTCCCCTGCCCTCTCCCTGCCTGTTTTGGTGTTCAGGTCTCCCATGATAATTATAATTTCTTGTGATTTGCAATGAGCTATGTCGTTGTATAATATGAAGTCGAAAGATTCGATTTCGTCTTCCTTACTTTGTTTGTCAAAAACCCTTAAAATATAATAATAATAATAATAATAATAATAATAATAATATTCAAAAACAAATAATTAAGTAACCAGAAAGAAATGATTAAAGTTAACACAAAACATTATATTATAGCTACAAATAACCCAATTCTGATCCACAATTATTCTGACACAATTGCCTTCAGAATAATTTGAAACCTAATCGCCTATCCAATAAAGTTTATGGTAATACAACAGACCTCGCAACCAATAATGCACTATTGATCAGTATATATAAATAGTCGAGTCTAAACACAACACACATGTCCTGAAGATTTCATTCAAGCATGAAACAAACTGTCACTCCGCTCGATGCCCATTTGAACACACAAACACATGCACACTCACGCATACACGTGTGTGTGTGTGTCTGTATGTGTAAAATGTATCAACGCACTAATTTTCTCTCTTCCTTTAATAATGACACCAAAAAGCATTCCGTGAATATAAAAGGATTCAATTGATAATAAGTAGACAAAACTTGTCTAAATTATTCAATGAAATATGTCTCAATATATATATATATATATATATATATATATATATATATATATAAAAGAAGACGATTGCGTCTAGCAGGAAACAGACTGTCGCCTGTGTCCTTCATCAGCGGTGCAAGAAATAAACAGTGAAACGGGGAAGACTCACGGTGGCTTTGGGGGGGGCTGGTGTTAAAATGATCGGGGTGAACACATTAGTCGGTTTTGTCTTTATCAGTGACGAAGTTGGGGGAGTGTGATTCAATTTTGGGGTTTGTATACATAACGTAGTAAAAATTGTATACATAGGAGTAACTGAAGGACCCTGGAAACAAAGAAATTATGCACACAAGAACATCTTTCACAAATAGTAAATATGCGAACAGCACAATGCTTTCTAAGTATATCTGTGAAATTAAAAACAAAACGCTCATCACACGAAAAAAATCTTGGAAAATAAGGAAAAGATTATCAGCCTAAAACAATCAAACCAAAAATCGGACGAAAAACATAGCTGTAACTGTTATATAACGATAAAAGAAAAGTAAACACTACGTTACTTAAAAATCGAAAACCGAAAAGTGAAAATAAAAATATATAGTATAATAAATAAATAATAAAAAACAAGTAAAATAAATTAATCTAAATTCATTCAAATAAATAAATAAACTAACAAACCAATCCCGATAAAGTAACCGTTAGAAAAAACAAATATAATGAATCCAAATAAATACAAGAAGTAATAAACAAATTAAAAACTGTGCCCCACAAAATAATAGAATAAACTACAACAATCAACCCCAAAATTGAATAAATAGCTTTAATTATCTTTCCAAACCAAAACAAAACTATTAAATAAGCGATATAAACAAATTTTTATTACGTTAATAAAAACACCGACTAATAAAAATAAATAAATAATTAAATGAATATATAAGATAAGAGATATAAATAAAAATAAATGAAAATAAATAAAAACAAGCAACATAATTTAACCCAAATAAATAAATAAACAAATAAACGACTTCCGGTAAAATAACCGCCAAAATAGACTACCCACAATGCACCACTGATAACAACACTCGTGGCCTGATGATTGCAGTCCGCCTTCCTTGACTTTTTGTCGTTATTTTTTTGACCGTTGCTGACAGCTCTTTATCGCCCGACTCTTTTTGTTGGATTTTACCCTTTTGCGTTTGAACTTCATTTTGCTTAAGTTTGTTTATTTTATTATTACGTTTTTACGACTGTATTGAAAACTTTTTTGATTTTTTTCTTTTCTCCATTTTATTTTTTCCCCCCTTTAATTTTTGCTGTTTTTCTTTTTATTCCAGTTTTGCTTTTTGATTTTCATTTTTACCCCCTTTAATTTTTTGCTCTTCTTTCTTTTTATTGTAGTTTTCTTTTTTCATTTTCATTTTTACCCTCTTTAATTTTTGCTCTTTTTTCTTTTATTCTAGTTTTCCCTTTTGATTTTCATTTTTTTAAATTTCTCTTTTAAATCTATCTTCGTTTTCTTTATTTTGTAACCCCTGTCTCTGTTTCGTTTTATTTTTGATTAATTTTAATTTCTTGTTATTTATTTAATTGTTTCTTTCCTTCCTTTAATTTTTACGTGTTTTTGTTTGTAATCGTTGTATTGTCCAATTTATCTGTTTATTTTCTTTTGTTTTTTGGTTCGACTCGCTTTTCTTAGTGCCGGCCATTTTGAATTTTTTGTAACTAGCTTCGGCTATTGTCCAAGTTTCGTATTTTCTTTTGTTTATTGGTTCGACTCGCTTTTCTTAGTGTCGGCCATATCGAATTTTTTAGTAACTAGCTCCGGCTTTTGTCGAAGTTTCATATATTCTTTGTTTTCCTTTTTCATTGTCTAGCGTTTTCGTTTTATTGTTTATTTTCCTTCTCGTGTTTTCTTTCATTGTTTCGCTTTTAGGCGATATTTGTTCTTTATTGTTTTTTCTAATTTTTATTGTATTTTTAAAAAAATTTGTTATACGTATAAGTGAACCTTGTTTTATTTATTCTCTCTCTTCATGTGAATTTTTTTGTGTGTATATTTATTTTATTTGTTCGTTGCTGTCTCGCTTTCGGGTGAGCCTGTTTATTTTTTTTTACTTTCGCCTATAAGGCGAAACTTGTTTAACTATTCCCCCCTTTTTCCCCCTCCCATTCTCTTTGAAAAATGGATAAGAAGGAAAAGAAAGTACTAGAAAAAGCCTAAAATCGCTTCTTTCCGTAGAACAGTTAGAAAGCACATATTTAACCCAAAGAAAGATCCACCGGACAAGTATAATAATGAAGAATATCCCGCTCTTCCCACACTTCCTACAAACGAATAAATTGTAGAAGTCCTCAAAAAAGACTCCAAAACTACAGAGGCCGAAAAGTGCAAGAATATAGACCAGACAAATGACAACTCAACTGCTAATGCAGAGGCCGGGGAATCGCCCTCTTGTTGGAAGTCCCCTCCTAAATGCATCATCGTTATTGCGGAGTTCTTGGAGCGTGCCAAGGGTTACGCACACCTTGTGGTGAAAGGAGGATACAATTGAACTAAAGAAGATTGAAAAAAGAATAGTGTCAGTTTTTGTCGTCGATAAGCGTTCGCGCAAAATTTGTTGTTCGACTAAAGACACATTGATCAAATCACTTTAGGGCAAGGGATTCTTCATGTGGGACATGCTGCTACCCACCGCCGAAGACTGCATAAGAGCCACAACCAAGGATCTTATAACGAAAGAATTGATCCTTCGTACGAGGGCCGGCGAAGGACCATCGTAGCGGTATATGAGGTCCCTCCTCAGGTTGGCGGCATTTTTGTCCCAATACGGGGAGATTCTGGGTGCTTCTTGTGATAGCCTGACTGGGGGATGGAGCTTTGATATGATCCTCTATCCCCAACTGTCTTGACGTTGGTGACCTGAAGCTGCTGGACATTGTGACCGGCCGTAAACCAGTTTGCTGGAAGTGCAGAGTAACTGGTCACCTCTCCTCTTCCTGCCCAGAGAAGAAGGTCTCTGGATCTCAGGTCCCAATCGACCAAACTCCCCCTCTGACCGTGTCTTCAAAAATCGCCACGCCTGTAATGGGCATGCCGGCTACCAGGACCGGAGTGGTTGTAACCCCGGTTGAGTCATCATCAAAGACCCCATTCCCCGAAGAGCCTTCTTCCACTGCAAGTATGGTTGAGGAGAGGGGAAAGGGGGAATGGCAGGTAGTTGGCAGGGCCAGAGGGAAGGGTCAGACAGTGGGTCCTCAGTCCCCTGTGACTAAAGACACTTACAGCTTCACTCCCTCTGACAACAGCCTATATTCAGACCATCGAAGAAAGTATGATCCGGGTTACGTTAAAACAGAAAAAATTAAGGATCTGAAAAAGAAATTAGATCGACAAAGAAAAGGAAAACCGTCTCCATCCAAGAACTCTCTCACTACACAATCTCCACATCCTTCTACATCCCGTCTACTAAAGTCCCCCTCTACAAAGAAATCCACTCCCTCCACATCCTCCGACCCACCACCTTCTCCCCGTCCCTCAACTCCTCTTTGTAGAGTGAAGTCTCCACTTGCTTCTCCTTCCACTTCTGCCCAGTCCCAAATCCCTTTCAGTAGAGACCCCAGCCCATTTAGACAACCAAATACACCCCGCAATACCCCCAGTTCTTCTCTTATTAAATCTTCTGAAATGTTTCCTCCAGTTAACAAAAGGCACAGAATCCCCACTCTAGATTCCACAGAAAAAAAAAACCCCAAACACATATATAATCCAGGTACTGATGTGTGTAAAATTTCTCCATTACAAGCGGAGAAGGCCAACAACTATGGCAACAGAATCAAAAACCTGAAATACCTGCTATCTATAAAGCAATTTGGCGATAAAGACATCGATGATACAAATAATTTCCCAAACGCCCAAAGAATATTAACAGTCATAAGATCAGAGACTGGGGTGAAACAGATTTGGTCCATGTTGGACGAGGCAATATCTTCGTTCAGTATGAGCCCGCCCATTGCCATCGTACAAAACGAAAAATTAAGAAAAATGAAGCAATTTTGTGACGGGAGGTAGCATGGACTTGGACAAATAGTGGCAACTCGGCTGGAACTCTTGCTAGCTACCTTGACCGAGTCTTAGTTAAGAGAGTCGATGTAGGGCTCTTAGGGTGTCCAAGTTTCCATTATATAGTTTATTCGGATCATAGGCTTGTCCGTGTCCGTGTAAACTTAGGTTAGGTTGGCTGGTTACTGGAAATTAAACTGTTCATTATTTCGTGAGCAGGATTTCCGGGACGAGCTGCTACTAATGATACAGAGGGAATTGACGGGGGCGGTTATTGGGAACGCCTGGTGGGATAATTTAAAATCTAAAATTAGAACGTTTGCTGCCGATTTTAGTCGTCGACTTAATCTAGATAGATTAGCGGCGCAAACAGCTTTAGAAAATAAAGTTGATCGGGCTGTGAAATCCCGTGTTAGTGGGCAAATAGCCTTAGCTAAGGCAGAGTTGTCCTCCTTGCTTATCAAGAAGGATCAAGCTCTGGTAGTTAGGGCTAGATTAAAAGGAATGTCCTCTGAGGCGACGAATATGGCCGCAGAATTGCATGCAGAAGAAAATTGGAGCGCGTCTCGGCGACATATAGCGTGCGTCACATTGCCGGATAAGCGGGCCGTGACTACAAACGCGGGCATATGTGAGGCCTTTCGAGATTACTTTCAGGATCTTTTCACCAGGGAGCCCGGTCTGAGCTGTGCTCAGTTCGACGCCTATTTAGCCGACTTTCCCTGCCTCGAGGCAGCTGAAGCGGCTAGGTGCGAGGGTCCCATCACAGTGTCGGAAATCTGGGAAGCGCTGAAGCAGGTTGGCCTGGATAAATCTCCGGGACTAGATGGTCTTCCCTACGAAGTTTACTTGAGGCAGTCGCCCATTTTTGAACTGATTTTCAACCACTGGATGAAGGAGGGGTCTATAGCTCAACGCTTCACCAGGGTTGTGATCAAGTTGCTGCGTAAGGACAAGAACGGTGGGGATGGGTTAGGGAATTTTCGCCCTTTAACCAAGTTAAACACTGAGTTAAAGATTTTGGCGAAGATCTTAGCCAACCCTTTGCAGCTTGTCCTGTCTAGTCTGATTTGCTCCGAACAGACTTGTTCTGTGAAGGGCAGGACTATTCAAGCATGCTGCATATGGTACGCTTGATCTTAGAACAAGTCGACAGTGAAGCCGCGCTGATCAATTTAGATCAGTCCAAGGCCATCGGTTTCTGGAGGCTGTCCTTTCGGCGGCCGGTTTCGGAGACGACTTTCGCTCCTGGATCCGACTTTTGTATGCGACCCCCGGTGCGCTGGTGGAAGTGAATGGGGTAAGATCGAAGCCTTTCGTATTGTCTCGCTCCATTCGTCAAGGTTGTCCGCTTTCGCCTTTGCTTTACGTTCTTGCGTTGGAACCTTTCCTTCGCAAGTTAAAGGCAAATGCGATCCTGCCTGGGGCTTCCATCTCAAACAGGTATTCTGCCTATGCTGATGACGTTTCGGTTCTTGTGTCGAGCAGAGCCGAGATTAACGAAGTCAGCAAAGACATCAGTGGTTATGAGATGGTGACAGGGGCCAAGATCAACCGCGATAAGTTTGTTGGCTTGCGTGGAAGGGAGTTTCCCTTCCCGGACCTTTCCTCTTGACGGATGGGCCGCTCAAGATACTCGGCGTCTGATTCGGTCCGGATCTCCAATTGGAAATGAATTGGTCGGAGGTACGAGAGAAGGCCAAGATCGCGGTTAATCTGTGGTCTCGGAGGAAACTTTCCTTGAAGGGGAGGACGGAAGTATGTGTTTCACACATCTACCCGATTCTCCTTTACCGACTCTCTGTACTTCTACACTCTTCTGTATTATTAGTAAGGCTCTTGTTCTCTTTCTTGTGGAGAGACAAGGCCGCTATGGTATCTCGGGAGATCTGTTGCCTTCATACCTCTGAGGGCGGTCTGGGTATGCCTAGCATTGAGATTCTGAACATATGCTTCGCATCGCTTTCCTAGACCGAATGTGTCGCGAATCGGATGAGGAGGGAGCATTCTGGAAGGAAGATGTCCGTAGAAACTTTCCATCCCTGAGAAGTGTGCACTCGTGCGAGGAGGAGGCCCGCCGTAGACCCCGAGCCGAATGCTCCTTCTATCACGAATGTCGTCGTGCTCTGAGATGCCTCTTACGGGCAACGGATGGCCTCTCCAACGTCCAGACGTTGTCTCGTAGGGCATTGTATCAAGTGTTAGTCAGGGTGGCCGTTCAGGATGGTCTGATTGGCGAGCTCGGTCTTACGAGGCGACAGGCTCGCTCAATATGGCCTTGGGCGCCTGGGTTAAAATGCCTCAATAACGATGAGGCATCACTCACCTGGCTGGTGATTCGTAGAGCCCTCTAGGTCGCCAAAAGACTTTGTTCAGCGGGCTTGGAGAATTCTCCAAACTGCAGGCGCTGTGTTGGGGAAGTTGAGACCATTGGTCACGCCTTCTTTCAATGCAGTATGGTAGTGCCTTTGTGCAAGTTTGTTGAAGGCCTCATGGTTTGCATGCTGCTGGGGAAGTCCTTTGTCCTTGAGGCCGTTTCTGTTTGTAGCAATGTAGTGCCGCAGATGACGAAGGCTGAAAGTTATGTGTTCTGCTGCTTACTAGGTGTTATGAGAGTCGTGATTTGGACGACGCGTCAGAAAGAATTCTATGAGGGCGAGAAGTTCACTTCTTCCCAACTGATCTTGTTCTTTAAGCATCAGCTTAAAGTCAAAATTAGGACAGAAAGGCGGCGGCTCACCTCATCAGAATTTGGGTGAATCTTGCGCGTATGTGCCGAGTAAAAGGGGCTGACCTTGAGTGGCATTTTGATGCTGGTTAGGCATCAGGATATTGTTTTCCTGGGTTGAACTTGGGTAACCCATCCCTGGTTTTAGGCTAGAGTAGGTTTTTGCTTTTGATTTTTTTAGTTTTTTCTTTTCTTTTTCTGTAAACTTAGCTACGGTGTGTTTGCTCATTGGGCCCCTTTTTTCTGTCCCCTTTTCTTTTTGATTTAGTTTAACTCCTCATCCCATCCCTCGTTAGGTGGTCAGTATTTTCAGTTCTCTGGTGGATGCGGGACGCCTTTCGTTTCGAGGGTGTGTTTTTTTCGTATTTGTTGATGTGTCTGAATCAGTGCGTGTTTGTGTGAGTGTTTGGGAGGGATGAATGCTTTTTCTATATTTTTAAAGTCCCCTGTCGATTTCGTCCAGTTAATTGATTTTACTGTCACATTTAGGGTTTGTGGGTTTTTTTTATTACTAACATGATTTTGTTTAGGTTCATGTAAATAATTTAAAGTCATATTGTATATATTCATTGGGCTTCTTTTACTTGTTATATTTTATTTCCCCCACAGACATTATTTGTGCATATGGTGTTTATTAGGATTCTCATTGAGACAATGAGGTATTTTGGTGGATGTAGTAAGAAAGGTAATTATGAATGTGGTGTTTTGGTGGTAGGATTATTGTTTTGTATGTTTGGGTCAGTGTTTGTGGCTAGCTAAGTTTAAAATTAAGACAAATGATGACCGTCCTTTTTCCCTTACCCCTCTTTTGGCCTTGTGCCACATTTGCTGTACATACAGTAATAAATATCATGGCCTGACGATTGCATCTAGCATAAAACAGACTGTCGCCTCTAAGTGTTGACTTCTATGTTCACTTTTATACACACACACACACACACACACACACACACACACATATATATATATATATATATATATATATATATATATATATATATATATATCGACATAAATAACATTTTACTTCTTGTTACTAGTTCAAACTAGTTAGATAATGATGGGTTTCGCATATCCGCCGTCTTCACTAACCATTACACCGTCTAATTTCTATATCTTTTGTTTTTTAGATTATTTCCGTGAATGAAATCAATGTAGTTCCCTGGATGACGACAAAAGGTATCATTATACGGAAAGATAAAATGTTCTAAGAGGATGAAAATATGAACATTCCTGAATGATGGCAACAAATACGGGAAATAAAAATAAAAGCCGTCAATATGTCATCCAATGAAGTTATTGTCGAAAGAAAACTTATTTTTACTTAATAAACGGAAAGAACGAAATCGTCAACCGATTGCTGGAAAGTGAAAAGAAATAAGTTACAAGTTTTATATTTCTCAAATCTACACTTAAGTTCTGAAATAAAAGTAATTTTTATGCTTTATCCCTTCGAGAAAATATTTAATTTATGCAGAAGCAAATAATACATGAATGAATTCCTATTCGAAATCATCGTTCTCGAATCAGAGAAAGAAATTTATCTTTTTAAAGTCATTAATACTTAATTGGTATATATCGATAGGTCGATGACAATAATAAATCTTTTTCTAAGATTTCAGTCCGAATTTTCACACTCAGTTTCCGCTGAAGTTTTTTTCCTGCCTTTTCTTCTGGCTTTGTATTGAAGTCGACATCGAGTAAAATGTCCGCGAGAAGTTTTCAATGAGTTCAAATAACAAATTTCAACTTTTTCATTGAAGATCTAGAAGCAAAACCAAAGCCAAGCCCACTTAAGAAAACATTAAGATGCAGACGTTTATCTATGTTTTTCTTTTATTTCTGTAATAGTTCTTAAATAGAATTTCTGGTGTTTTTCTTGAACAGAAAGACGACTCTTGAAAAATATCAAATCAATATGAAAATTGCTTTTAGAAAAAGCGTAAGTTGAATACATTTATATTATTAAAAAGACTTAATAATTTTCTTTTAAAGTTTCATATCTATCTATCTATCTATCTATCTATCTATCTATCTATCTCCCTCTCTCTCTCTCTCTCTCTCTATATATATATATATATATATATATATATATATATATTACATAATATAGAAATCCCAAATTTCCTCATGAGAATAGACTATTTCAACTAACGTCGATGCGCTAGCATTTTCCTACTCAAATGGTGGGATGGTATAGTGTTAGAAACTTAAAATTAGATATTTAAAAAAGAAGACAGCCGTTGAAAATATGTACATTGAGCTCATATTGTAGCTCAGGCTCACTGTTTTATATTATTACGATCCACTTGGATTATATACCAACCGATTTATTACCTGTACTCTATGCGGGTTCTACGGGGATTTGGGGGCCGAGCCTATGGACTCGGATAACCCACGTTAAACACAGCCTTGTGCCACATCTACCCTCGTGGAGGGGCTATTAAATATCGTCTAGCCGAAATCTTTTTCGGCTTGCAGTTCGAACTCTCTGCCTCTGAGCAGAGAGTAACCTGGTAGAGGTTATGCCGAAGGGCTCGGACTTGTGCCTCATACGACCCTTGTGAGGGGGCTGTTAAATATACTAGCTGAAATCTTTTTAGCTGTGCTGGTCGAACTCTCTGCCTTTGACCAGAGAAGAACCCGGACGAGGTGATGCCGAAGGGCAGAGTCTCGTTCGGTGAGGTAGACTGACCCAATCCCGTTTATGCGGGGTCTACGGAGATTTTGGAGCCGAGCCGACGGGCTCGGGAACCCCACATTAAATTTGACATTGTACTACAAATGACTGCGTGGGGCAGTTGCTAGATACTCTAGCTGAAATCTTTTTCGGCTGTTGAATTCTCTTCCTTCAGGCAAGGGCAGAGTCTCATTCGGGGAGGTAGACCGACCCGATCTCGTTTATGTGGGGGGTCTACGGGGAAATTTGGGGCGTGCCTACGGGCTCAGGAACCCCACATGTGACTGCGTGGGGCAGTTGCTAGATACTCCGTTGCGTGAACAGGGTGGAGGTCATGCGAAAGGATCAAAGGGTGAAACAGTTCAATATGCTCAAACGGGAGCGAGTTGCTTGCTTTGTTAATACCTCCATACATTTCATCATTCGGAACAAATAAATGTTAGCAAAATCCCCTTAAATCATGTCTGCTAGTCGGACACTTGATTATTTTCAGTCTGCCCTTCTGCGGTTTTAGTAAGACGAGATCAACTCCAGACAAAACACACACACACACACACACACACACACACACACACACACACACACACACACACACACAATCCATAAATTGTTCATAATACTTTTTACAGCGAATGTCAAATTTCTATTCATTTTAATTTAATTTTATGTCAAAGTCTGGTAGAATTACGCTCGATTTATACTGTCTTCTTTTATGTGCCGCTTTTCTTCAGGAAGTCGGCGAGCATGGCTCTCCACAATTTCCTATCCTTTGTAGCTCTCAGCAATGTTCACTTTTTTTTACTAACCTTTCTACTCTCTGGTCTGGCACCCATTTACATAAACTTGTTAAGTGGATTACACATTATTTCTTTTTTCTACTTCTCTAACCTCCAGCATCTTTTGTGAGGATCAAATTCTCTAAATCACCATTATGTGTCCCAGAAATTCCGATTCCAAGTATAAGTTTCCTTCACGTTTCCATTTTCCTTAAGACTTCCCCGTGGCTCACTCTTCGCATTCTTCTGTAGAAGCACATCTTAAGTCTTCTCATTTAATTACTCAGCATTCTATGTTTACCATTCCTTAAAATCTATCTTCCACACAGTACAACTAGTTTTATTCAACTTAGAGAAAAGATGGATACTGACTAGTGAATAGCATAAGAGATGCCACGGAGGAACTGGGGTATGGAACATATCTGAGTATATGATGAAGAAGCCAAGTATTCCATCCATAAATCACATTAACTCATAAAGGGCAAGCAATAATCTAGAAGGCAGTGACGTCATTTCCTTTCTGTTGATTGGATTCTTAATTGCCTGATTGCATAAGCGACACGATTGCCACTGCAATACATTGATCATTGTTGTACGAACTGCAATTGCAATTAGCCTTAGATTTCATTTGAATATATTTGCTCAAGCTTCTCTGCATATTTTCTACAAAAGCGCCACGTTTATATTTCACTGCCATGTAACCTAATACTGCTTGTTGCATGAAGTTAACATGAAAGACATATTACCTCAATGACCCTTCAGGTTTTGCACCCCCCCCCAATACAAAATCGGTATTATTAAGGATATCAGGAATGTGAAAAAAACATTTCGAATAAATTTGTCGATGTTTATTTTATTTTATTTTAACAAAAGCATAGATATCCTTTGGTTCTTGTTTTCAGGAGATCTCACACAATCCACTAATATCAAGATTAGAAAATACTTAAACCTTTCGGCGTCGTGTTTGCATGTAAGCAACTAACAGACTCAAATAACATATATAAAATGGCGTAGTGTTTACATATAAACAACACAAAAACGGAGACATTTTGGCGAAAGATCGTTATCTGTAAAAAATAAAGCATAATAATCAGCATTAGAACATCTAAAAGAATTTAGGTAATTAATGGGTTTGAATAACATTTTCTCTACTTAGAAAGGATGAAAATTTCAAATGAATATTCATTTAAATTTTCTCGAAAAAAATAAAGGCTTCAGAAATTACTAACGAACGAGAGGAGAAGCTAAAAATGCCCAAGCAATGAGTGCTGGAGAGAGATAGAGGATCTGTGAAATTGAACCACAAACGTGTGCCGTCTGCCAACAATATTTGCCATAAATCCAGGTTTTGTTTTGAAGACTTTTCTGATATTTATTTTTTAATATTTTTAGATTTTAGTTCTATCCGCTGACGCAAAACGTTTTTGGAAATCAAATAACATTTTAAACACAAAGTCGAAAGAAGCATTAGCATATTTGCTTCTATAAAAGGAGTTACCGAAAAGTTCTCAGGTCGACCAAGAAAGGATTGCAAAATAAATTCTTATTTTTCATCACAGTCCGGTTTTGGAAAATGGGCACTGGCGAAAACATTTCGCTACCCATTTTTAAAACATCCAGACACTAGCAAAAAAATACGTCCAAAATTCTTATAGATAGTGTTACTTGAGTTAAAAGGGATTCATAGAAAATTTAAAATTTAATTTCTATTTTAAATAAGACCATTCTAAGCAGTTGTAAATATATCAGTTCGTAGGTGTTGTTTTCCTTTACTGTAGGCAACATAAAAAGATCTACGAATGTGTAATTTAGAAAATCCTTTCAAATATTTCTCTACAACAGAAATAAAATTCACCTCCACAACTTCGACCTTCTTTATTGCACTACGATTTTTTTTACAGTGAGGTTCTCTCAGTACAAGGCCCGGGAGCCGCTCGAGGTTTATAACAAGAGGCTGTTTATGTAGAGTAGAAGAAAACGGTTAACCCGAGATTTTAACAGCTTAAGATCCAACATCCTCTTGGGAGTCAGTTCAACATTGCGGCAATTCACAGGAAGAAGCTATTCGAGTGGAACTTACTTGTAACCAATGGAATACGGAGGGGCTGTAGTTAGTTTGATACAATGTGAGAAACATGACTGGTCCTGGCCGTGAAGGTAAGTATTGGTGGGACCATGGAAATAGTGGTAAAGCAGTGAGAGGCTTGCCATATCCCACTTGTGAGAGAAAGATTGGAGAGTGGAAAATAATTTATTAACTTCACGGAGTCTGAGACGCTTTAGGACTCTATAGAGGCTGGAAAATGAGGACTGAGCCCAAATATAACAACAGTACTCTATTTTAGGCCTAATTTGGCTCTTGTAAAGGCAGAGGATAGCACGAAGAGTCAGGTACTTACTGGAGCGGTACAGGGACTGGCCATTTTTAAAGCATCTTCAGCAATCGATCGTATGAATGAATTCCACTTGAAGTCTGATGTAAGTTTGAGGCCCTAAAATCTTTCAAGGCACGGAGCCTCCTCGAGACGGCATCCATTCATTGCGACTGCTGGTACGATCACCGATGATGGAATCTAACTAAAGGTTTCCCAGTAAAAAAGCGTCAAATTCAAAAAGACGTGAAACAATGTTTGAGAACTGGTGAAGAGCGATGTGACTGAAAAATTCAGGAAGAATTTCTGCGCATTTCGTCAACCCCCCCATGTCGGATGTTATTCTTTGAAAAGTCGGATAACTTGACGCTCAAAATCAGTGAGCTGCTTAGCCATACGAGAAGAGTAGAACGAAAGACGAAAATCGTCTACAAATAACCTTTAAATGACGAGTCACAAAATGGAGCAGCAATTAATCAATCATAAAAGAACCAATGAGAGTTAAGTAATTACGCGGGAGTCGAATCATTATTCAAGTTCATGAATATTCATGAAATTTATTTATGGTTATTCAAGGTTAATTATTGCTGAAAGAGAAAACAGTGATAATAAATTTGTAGCTTTTTTACTGACTACTCTGTTCTTTGGTTTTTGAGAGGAATTTAACGTAACCAGATAGTTTTTCTCTCACCGAGAAATTAGTGCAAAATCGAACGAGAGATCAGCCGCAAGTTTTGGACACGTTACCCGACGAATAGTTTTTACTTCGTTTATTGCTGAGGGGAAAATGAAAACATGTGATTACTAATAGAAGGTTTTAAAGGGTAATCGTATTTCTTCTTGGTACACTTTTATGGAAATTAAGACATTTAGAAATTGAAAACTTTTCTTTCTAAAACTGAAGATATTTCAAAATCAAGCAGGTCATTATGAACAGCAGGAGGTTTCCTTGTTGTGGGAAATGAAATAATTTTAATATGAATGGAAGATTATGTTGGCTAACAGAACTTCTTTGATATATTTTACGTAAAGAAAAAGCATTTAAAAATATATGCAAAAGTATGTGACGAGTATTTTTTTTTATTCGATACTCTTATAGAAACTGAAAGTATTTGACTGCAAAAAGCATTATCATGTGACATGAATGGTTTCCTGCTTTGAAATATATTTATAGAAACATATTGATATTTAAATAAACTTAATAGATCGTGTAGATTAAGATATTCAGTTCTTGGAAAATTTTTCTATAAGATGATGACATATTGAATATCATAACGGATAAGAAGTTTTCTTAAAAGCGTTTATATAAAATGAAGTCATTTTAATACACATGGAATATCGTGGAACAAAGAGGATTTTCTTTTTTCAAATTTTCTTGAAAAAAATAAACATGATTAAAACTAACTGATTGTTTTTTTAATATTTAAATGGATTGTTTACAGAATATTGAGACACATTTTCTGGATGTCAGGAAATTGTTTTTTTTTTTATAATTTTTGAAAGAATTTCAATCCATCATTTTATTCTACTCGGAAAACAAGATCTATCCAATGCAATCAGAATAATAAAAAGATGACGAAAAAGGACAATTAAATCTGTTGTAGTAGTGGTAACATTTTATCTATGAGATATATTATAAATTAGATTTTATCATCCGTAATAGTTTTAGCTCAGCAGCTTCAGTAGACCCATTGCACTGTGATGATTAAAATGCATAAGACTGGCCTTGACATTTAGTAATCTTAGCTTAGTCCAAAGTCACAATAATGGTGCAGCCAATAAGAACTGAACTAATGACATGCGCAAATGCAACTTGTTCAATATTCTTCTTCAGACTGAAGGAGGTACCACGTGAAGATCGATATTTACGTGAATAGTTTTATCGATCGGAATTACTATTTTTCAAACAAACAACATTTCCCAAGTTTAATTTAATAAATGAGACAGAATTCTTTTGTTTACAAAACTGAATAGTGAATTTTTTCTGCTGTGAAGTTTTTAAAAATTATTGGACGTTAGAACAAATTTCAAATAATAGAAATTAAGTTGACAGGCATTGACAATTGGGGTTTTCATTTGCTCGCTTTTCCTTTCTGTCATTTTGTTTAGTCATTTACTCTTGCTTTACACGTTTTTTACGCTTTTTACGTTATATCACACATGTAAAACTTTTCTGAATATCATCTTTTCCTTTCTTATTTAATTACGAACGATTACCATTGGGAAAATGTGTGCGACTTATTTGTTCGAAAGTTGTGTCGACTCAGCTTCCCAAAATATTCACGAATTTCAGTTGAAAAGACACGCGACAAAACGATTGTCCATCATATTTGGAAAAAGTTTTTCTTTCTCAAAAAAATAACAGAATATTGTCAAAATTTTAGAAAAAAAGAAAAAGGAAACCTTTCGAAAAAATTAAGAAAATTATTTTAAAAAATGAACCAATTACAGAGAACAATTTATTAAAAACATACATTTACGTATACGGAAAGAGATGTCACTATAAACTTCCGTTTGGGCTGCTAGTCTATTTATACAACTTTCCGGCAACCTCCCCAGCCGTTATAATAATGATAATAATAATAGTAATAATAATAATAATAATAATGATTCCATTATTAAAATGGACAAATTACGTGTGCGTGTATGTGTGTACTTGTGAGTATGAATAGTTCTCACCGCCACACGCATACAAATAAAACTTCTTGTTCATCTGGCTACTTATTGAAACTTAAAACATCTACATGCATATTATAGTAATAATAATGATAAGAATGCCGAAATAAACAATAATTGTACAAAAGGGTCTATACTCATGTACAATTTTTGTTTATTTCGCTATTATCATCATTATTATTTCTATTAGTGTTTTTACGTGTTGTCATGTTATACTCCACATTCCAACATAGTAGAAAACACTAAAACTATTTCTACACACACCCATACGCACACACACACGCACACACACACACACGCATTTAATTCATGTACATTGAACTTTTAGGGACGACGACCACTAAGGTGCAATAAATTAAAATTCCTGACAATTGAACAACTTAAATCCTTGTTGTCATTAGCTAGGCTCACTGATTCAATTTTTGACCACAAAATTTTACGATCATCAATTTTTGGCGCAAAAATGACTATGCCTGATCACGTGATTATAACCAACCAACAAGACTGCATTTTAAACAGGTAGCAATCACGAACCCGGTTTGTGCAAAAAACGGAAAGGATTATCGAACACCAGTTAGATGCGAGACTTATCATGGTGTAGCAAATATTTTCTCCATCTCAATTAAACTTTTGAAAATCATAGAACTGTGAAACCGGTACAGTTACTCTAAATAAATATTCTTAAAGACACCAGTTGTGTTTTTAACTACTTTTCGTCTCTCTCTCTCTCTCTCTCTCTCTCTATATATATATATATATATATATATATATATAAAGACATTTTTGTGTTTATACATTCTTTTTTATAGATGCAAATATTTATGTAAAAGCTCTGTTTACAATAAACAGTATTAGCAACATTTACCGGCCTGAATGTCCGAGAAATTGTCATAGAAAATATTCGTCCTTCGACAGGAATCGGACTTGTGCTTTTACTGATTTTGCCACAGAAGGGCATTCGGTTAGCAAAGTCGATTTTACTATTTTTAAACTACAATTTTCCATGAAAAAAATGTCTTAAAATAATTGTCGCACTTTGTCCATTTCATAATGTCATCTGTTTACATTTGGATACGCATCGAGCAGATATGAATGTACGTGAGAAAAGCATGGAAAATTAAACAGTAAAATCGACCTTGCTAACTGAAACGCTCCTGTGGCGAAATCGGTAAAAGCACATCAGGCTATATGACGGTTCCGTATAGGATACAAGTTCAAATCCTGTCGGAGGACGCATATTTTCTATGACAATTTCTTGGATATTCACCGGTAAATGTTGTTAATACTGTTTATTATAAACATAGCATTTACTTAAATATTTGTATCTATAAAAAAAGAATGTATAAACATAAAAATGTCTTAAAATAATTGTCGGGCTTTGTTCATTTCATAATATATATATATATATATATATATATATATATATCAGGCGAAAATTTAAAAAAAACATAAAATGTAATTGGTTTTAATAACAAGCGATTTCGATGAAAATTAATGTTGGAAGTGAGAAGCTACCTTAAGTTCAGGAAATAAAGGCTTTCACAAGAGATCGCCATAAGTTAAGAAGATTTCTTTTCAGCTTTCGTTTACAAGGAAGAAAGTTAAAAGAGAAAATGGAAGGAAAACTATTTATGTTTCTAACACCTGCAATTATTTGGATTTCCTACTCATTTCTTTTTCTCATTTTTTATTAGCGATTT
>CAHIKZ030000339.1:870000-912500 GCA_903632075.3 Acanthosepion pharaonis | reverse complement strand
CTGTTCTCAAGGCGAACAACATGTCCGCACCAACGTAGCGGCATTTCATGATAATAGACTCAATACTGAGGAGACCTGTCCTTCGAAGCACCACGATGTCTGGCGTGTAAATATGCCATGGTATTTTCATAATTGACCTGAGACACCTTTGATGGAAGCGTTCCGGATGTTTGATATGCCTTCTGTAAGTTGTCCAGGTCTCACATTCGTATAAGAGAACTGGCAGGCATCATAAACCTCGATCTTTGTGGTGATAGAAATGTCCGATTATGACCTGAATCTGGCTCCAAGCTAGGCATCACTTGCTTTTGCTATTTGTGCATTTACCTCCTCATCAAAGATTTCATCTCTTAAGAGGGTACGCCTCAGGTATACAAAAATATCAACTCCCTCCAATTTCTTGCCGTTTATATAAATTGAAATAGGGGTGCAGGTTTTACTCGATGTAGGTTCGTACTTTACTACGGTCTTCTTCAAGCTGATTGTCAGGTCAGCATCGTCACATACTACAGGGAAACAATCCATGAGAAGTTGTAAATCTACCTTAAAATGGGTGAAAAGATCACAATCATCAGCGCAGAGAAGATATCACATGAGCGTGATGAACGTTTTGGTGACTCTATCAACTCGGCGAAGGTTGAACAACTTGTCGGTTAGTCGGTATCGGATATAGAGACCTACATCACTCTATTTGAACGCCTTTAAAAAGACTGTAGTAAAGAAGATCGCAAAAAAGTAGGTGTATGCAGATCACCCTGCTTTACCCCAGTTTCCGCTTGGATATGATCTAACAGTTCCCCACTAACCAGGCCTTCATGTCATCATGCATTGATCGAATCAGGCCTACAAACTTTGCAGTGGAACCAAGCTTCGACAGAATCTTCCAGTTTGTTTCCCTGTTCACTTTAGCAGTTCAATAAATCACGTATACAGTTCCAGTCCTTCCCTGATTAAGCCAGAATCCACATTGGGTTTCCGGCGGAACGTTTGGGGCGATGTGCACGAGCAGACGATTCAGGAGCACCCTTGCAAAAACTTTGCCAATGACTGACAGTAAAAATATTCCGCGATAGTCGTCACATAAGTATTTGTCTTCTACTATCAATTATAGGCATTTAAGAATATTTGTGGAGTTTTCATAGTTTATTTTGTTCAGGTTAGGTTTCAACTGTTTTATGTATATATCTATAAGAATTTTTAGTTTTTGTTTATTGTTTTCATGTTTAAGTATAGTTGTGTTTTCAACAAGGATTTTCTGGAATTGTGTACGCGGCCAGGCATGTTGTTTTAAATGCCTAAAAATTTTAGAGTTATCATATCTGAACAAAATAAACTATGAAGACTCCACAAATATACTTAAATGCCTATAACTGATAACAGAAGCCATTGGTTTATACCAACGGCTTCCCATACTTAACACTTCTCGTTTTCACTCTCGCGTGGTCATGTGTGATATCATGGACTGCGGTGCGATTTTCGCTTCCAGTGGTTCATACGCACGAGTTTGTTGCTGCTTGGAAATCTTTCATGCAAACAAAACAGACTATCACTATTGCTATGTCCGTGTATTGTTTAATATATTGTAATGTAATTGTCATCTTTGATAATTTGATAATAGACAAAATTTAATTTTTATAGATAATAGACAAAACTTGTCTATAGCATTTAATGAAACATGCATTAATATATATATATATATATATATATATATATATATATATATATATATATATATATATGGGTCTTGGTTATGACGATAAACTACATCCGGCAGGTAGACCTCTGATCGGGAGGCTTTGAGGAGCGCGGAAGCACAAAAACAACAGCCACCTGCGCTAAAAACAACAGCCACCTGCGTTTGTTTACTTTAATGCAAAGCGCTTGTATTAAAATGAATTGGAGTCCTCTAACTGATTGGCGTTTGTTTACATTTATAAAAACAATACGCTTGTATTAGCTCAGTACTGTCTGCGAATGATATATATATGGGATAACAATATATAACTTTTTGTATATCAAGAACACTTTTGGAGGAAAGACGTATGCCATATTAGAAAAGGTTTTTGTTTTACGCGTTTCGCCACTTAGGACTTCACTGGACTAAGGACGAAACACGTCACACGAAAACTTCTTCTACAGTGTCATACATCTTCCCTATATATATATATATATATATATATATATATATATATATATATATATATATATATATATATATATATGCCCGTGCGTTTGCATGCATATGGATATCAGCATCTATCTATATTACATAGATAGATAAAATCAGTATGGACATCGGACTCAACATTGCATAGAGACTCTCGGTTTCACGTTTCAATGCGGTTTTTAGATGAAGACTTGAAGAACAATCAAGGTTCACGTATAAATTCAGTTTCAGTTGCTCGATCATGTGTTTGGCGCGTATTTTTAACAAATCCGAGGCAGGTGGGATATTAAAAAGTTTTTTTCCTACTTTCTACTCAAATTTCTAATCAACTGACCCGAACCCAAAGGATTATCAATTGTCGTACTTTTTTGTGCTTTGTGGTCGTGAAAAAAAAAAAAAAAACCTGGAAAAAAATTGAATATATTTTGCTTCAAAGATATTTTTATCTTGAAATGAAGAAGTGATTTTTTTTTCATAAAGCTCAGCTACTTTAGGGTAAATCCATTAAGAAAAAAACGTCATCGCGGATCAAATGAAATCAAAATTGAATGAAAAAATTGTTTTGAAATAATTGACTTTTTCTTTTTATCTTAGATTTTCTTTTCTTTTTTACCAGTGTGAAAAAGGTGTTCACACACACACACACACACACACACACAAACACAAACACACACAAAAAACACACACAAACACACACACACACGTAAACCCACGAATACGCACATACGTAAACAGGCAAACACAAAACACACGCTCACACACACACGTAAACACACGAATACACACATACACGTAAACACGCACTCACAAAAACACGCACACACAGATGCATAATTTGGTAGGCAAACAGTGAAACTATAATTTATTTTAGAGAAAAATATATTTCAATATAATAAACATCTTCCATTTCAATGTACTTAATTTTTTTCTGAAATTTTTATCGCATAGATCAAACATTATACAGTGAGAAAATCAAATCCATATTTAGGTACTAACCGCATTAGGCCACATACTTACTGATCCAACCTCATACCGTTGTAGTCAAGTTTGCATTATTATACATGAAATGCAAATGAGAGGAAATAAGTTTTCTCTTTTCACTTAACGTCGCCCATTTATGATCGGAGGTTTGTAATCATGTTGGCAAATGAATCAACAAACAGATCTTGTTCTTTAGTTCGTGACATTTAAAATATTCAAAATGTATTCATCACCTTGACAGATATTGTGTCGACAAATTATATTGCTTTTTTTCTTGATCGGAAAAAATGCTAAAAAAGAAGAGAATTTTTGATCAGTCATCAGTCAGTCTGCGTCGACACTTGAAAAAGTTAGAGCAGATTAACTGTCACCAAATTGATTAGGGGGATGAAAATCATTTTCTGTAAGAGCGACAAATTTCTGAACTACGAACATGTGAATGTTTCTGAAACTGTACTGACGAGAAATGGCCCCCGATTCTTTTTTCACTCTCTTAAAAACTAAGCGATGCCGTGTATTATCGCTTGAATATAAGTGCAATCTCTATCACACCGGCAACACATTTTCGATAATTACCTTTTTCCATTATTTTCATTCAGAAATACGAAGTCTTAAAAAAGGTTTGCTCATGTGTTCCGATTCTGATATGTTGAAATAGTTTGAAAGCCTTTACTCCTCTAGAGATGTTATCAAGTGACGATATTTTCGATTCAAATTGAATAAAACAGACGATTTTTTAACTGATCAAACAGAAAAAATTTATTTATACATTTTTGTACAAAATGGATGGGCCTTTTAATGGCATATAGATTCCTATATTGTACCATTGTTTTGCAATATCTTAACTTTAAACTTTCTAAACTAAATCATTACAAACGCGTTCCATGACAAAGAGAATTGACAGATTGCGTAAGGGTGTCAATTTAGAGTGTGCCTTCAAAGTTTTATTTTATTTTCTCTTTTTTTCATTTTTTTTAGAATTTTCATGGCTTAAACAGTTTTATCTGGCAAAATGTTTTATTCTTGACTGTAAGAATGAATAAAGTTTTAATAAATTTCACAGTTCTCCACCTGAACGACAAGCATCACTTTAACTATGACTAATTTGTCTTTTCAATCCATCATTACTTTCATAAAACATCTTCCAATCGTTATTTCTCTTTACGAATCTACAAAGATCGACTTTTCGCTAATTAAAAGGAATTGTATAGAGAAATTATCGATCTATGTCTGTCGAACGTTTCAATCAATTAATTATGCTTATCTTCATCTTAAATATTGCATCCTAATTAAAAAATACTTTCGTTTTGTTCTTTGTCAAAAATTAAAATAAGACTAACTTGTATTCTGAATATAAGAATTGTTCACATCCGATTAATCTATCTTTGAACATTAAAGACGTGTTTCATTTAAATTTACAAGCACGAAGATAAAACCCTTGATGAATCATGAATCATAAACTTTTATATGGAATAAAAGTTTACCCAAATGTGTGAAGACCGACCAGTCTAATGTAAAACGCGGAAACCAATACTGCAATAAATTATAATAATTCCTAAAAGGACAGATGAAGTTACATTAAAATAATAGACTGATGAAGAAAGATGATCAGCTTATCATAACATATTATTAACGTTGTCTGAGTTGAACGAAAACAAAGGAAAAGACCTACACTGTCCTGGGATTTTAATGTTTTGATTCTGACATTTGAAAGTTTAAAAAACAAATATCTAACGTTGCTTCTACTGCATGTATAGGTCAATGGTTAATAACACAAACAAAAATAGGAAGAGTTGCAAGTTTCTATCTTATATATATATATATATATATATATATATATATATATATATATATATATATATATGCCTGTGTCTGTGTGTGCTAAAATAAAGAACACATAGCAAACCTATATCAGTTTTATTATATGTTAAATTGATATACTTTTCGTCGTTGTTCTTTATTTCATCATCCTGTCGGATTCCGATCCATATTTGATCTGCATTTTATTTTTAATTCATATATATATATATATATATATATATATATATATATATATATATATATATATTGTCTCCCTCTCTGCACCTCAAAGTGGTACAGAAAATCTCCAGGCACGCCCATAAAGCCCTTCATAAAAATACTTGTTTATTCAGTTTATTTACTAAAAGTCTTAAACCAGATTGTAGTGATGACCCCGAAAACCTTCCGATAAATGGGAGGTGGATCATTTAATTGGCAGCAAATATAGCAGCAAACTCTTATATTCTTATATTCCTAAATGCTGCTTAGACTTTTTGTCGTTATTCTAGAAGTTCTTTCATTTTGTATGTTTGTTTTTCTGACCCTTTATTTATTCAACGATTTCACCAGATCCAATCACCCTGATTAACATTCTTTGTATCTAGGCGGGAAAAGATTTATGAAAGATCTGTTTATATTTCTGAGATGAGATATTGTAGCTATTTACACTATTTACATTTTTCGGACTGTTTTCCTTATCTTTGTTGTCATATTCACAACGTTTCGGCAGTTATGGCAAGAAATATAAGAGAAACAGGGCGCCCCCCTTAAGATAAAACTGCAAGAACACCGTAAAGCCATAACACGAGGGAAAATAGAAAAATTAGGCATGGCTGACCATATATTGAGGAAAACAGGAGATCACTGCCTCACATGAGATGAGGTTGAAATAATAGACAGATAACATCACTGGAAATTACAAAACTTTAAGGAATCAGTGCATATGTTAGTACCACAAAAATCTCCTAAACCTGCTACGAATACAATATGTAAACCAGTAATACAGAGTGCTTGAGAAAAGCAACAATAACAACAAATTGTAATATGAGCTCTGGTAAAAAATGAAAATGAAACATTAAGTTTATAAGTCCTAAAGATTCATACGCTGATGGCTACAGTGACTTTAACCAAAGTTGTGAGTTCAATACCTGGCCACAGCAGAGATAAACAAAAACTTGGAGAGTTGAGTTAGTAAAGGGATATTAACTGAAACTGAGATATCCAGAAGAGATATGGCACGTGGAACTAGAACAAGCTAGACCCCGTTAGACGAAATAATGGGGTTCGGTTCGAAACTCCAATGTAAATCACCTGAAGAAGACCAAAACGTACAACGGCCGAAATGTCGTAAATATGACAATAAAGATGAGGACAACAGTCCGAACAATATAGTGTAAATATTTATAGAAGAGACAAAAATATTTTCACTCATAATAGAAATTTTCTCTCCGGTAAGGCGGAAACCACATCAATTTCAAGCTAAACTTTTATAAACCGACATAAAAATTATTTTTTAGAGACAAATAGTCAAGTAAAAGTCTTTATGACCAAAATTGGATGAATGATATTTAAGAAAATTTCAGAAATAATTCATTCGTGATTAATCTTATTGGAGACGGGTGACATCTTTTTCTATTTACACTAATTATATTTGGACTATTGTCCTCATCTTTGTTGTTATCACAATGTTTCGCTCGTATACCCTTTGGCCTTCTTCAGGTGCATATCGATGTTGGTAACCCACAGGGAATTCTGAACCAAACCCTTTATTTAAACCACTTCTCATGTCTAAGTATATCGTCTAGTTCTTATTTTTATTTAGTACTGTTTAGTTATTGCTCGTCCGTTTCCATTGAGTGCAATTACACACTGCCCGACCCAGGGATTGAACTCACAATCACAGTGTCACGTAGATTAAATATCAAATTGCCTCATTGGTATGAACCGAACCTGCAAGCAACGACGAAGTTTTAGAGAAGAGATAAACAAAAAAAGGAGACTTGTACTTAACATCAGGAAGTGACAGTTTATTTCTAGGGCTCATAATGGGGAAAGATGGTTTGAAGAATCTGATCCTCACAGGACAGATTGAAGGCAAGAGGGACGACGGAGGAGAACAACGCATCACCTACAAGTGGAGCTTGAGCAAACGAATAGCAAAGCAGAGTTTACGAGAGAGCAGAAAGGCAACATTTATTAAAAGCTACAATTGAAGACTGATTCACTTCGAACAAGTTTTTTCATAAAACTGATCTTGCCACAGCCGTTTGGATTTCCATAGATTTATCAAAGTCAGGTATATGGCCACACATATTAATCGAAATGAGAGCTCAACTCTATCAAAATTAATAAGATTAAGAGATCTTTCAGAGGACCCTAGCAAGGTTTCAGTGAATATTTAAATAATAGAAAGTATTTCTAGTTGACTTGTTAATACCATGACTTCATAAACAAACACAAATGAATGTATACAGCTTATGAAGGAATGCTGAAAAGTTCGAGGTTTTTCCGGCAAAAGGGGACGCAAGTTCAAATCTTGCTGTAGGGTGAACCTTTTCTTTTAATAACATTTCTCAAATATTTAGGTCGGTAGACGAATATAAGTATACTGTTTAATAAATAAAGGAATCATTCCAAAGACGAAAGCGTATTTGAAATGTTCATCAAATGATTTAAAAATACTCTGAAGTACATTAACTTTTGTCGAGCTGTAGAATCTTGAGCCAATAGATGTCTTAAATCAGAAAAGTGTGTTTATCATCGTAAATGATAATTAGGAAACTGATTCTGACAATGGCTATAATGACGGTAACGCTTTTATGCTGGGTAAGGGTCAGAGAGAAAAGTAAAATGCATCAATGAAGCAATTGATATTCACTTTAGTTTTTTGCCTTCTGTCAGAAAATCTCTTTGTTGTTTGCCGTTGTGGGAGGGTCCAGCGGTAACGCCCCGAATATCTACTGCGATTAAATTGGATCAAATTATCCGCATTTTTACATCAAACGAATTATTTAGATCCCACTGGATTCAAATATTATTTTCATATTCTTCATATAGATATAGTCATCTTATATATATATATATATATATATATATATATATATATATATATATATATATATATATATAAAGAATACAGAATCATTAAAAATGCATTCGGTCAGGTGATAATTTATTTCATGGACTTCAGACGTCCATCTCTTCAGACCAATTTTACAAAAATAAATGGAGTTCAATATATTCAGACACAAGGAAAAGAAAAAATGAAGAATGATTGTAGTTCTCAGTCCCACATTAAAAAATATGATCAAACAAGATTTTTTTTTAATTCTAGCAAAGTTATCGTGGACAAATCAATAAATTTTCAGCACCTTGTCGTTAATATTTTTTAAAATCATTTCACTCCAAGCAAGGCGTGAAGGCCACTTGTGCGCAGTGGATAAAAGCTGGACGGGTTTCAAGGAGATATAAGATGGCGATTGACGTTGCATTTTAAATTTTGATTATTCTAGTTATCAGTGAAGCAAGAAAGAGAAGCAAGATTCAGAAGAGAGTTCCACAGGTGGGAAGTGCGATAAGAGAAACTGTTGGAGTAGAAGTGGCGGTTATATTTACCTAATTCAACAGTAAAAGAGGGGGACCCAGATGTCAAATTAGTAGCACGGTGAAATTCACGTAGTCCAGACACCAGGGAAATTAGCTCGTCAGAGTGGTAGCCATGAAAATATTTGTAGAAAAGACAAAGGGAAGCCATGTCACTGTTGCCACTCGGTGTTTATATCCGTGTCCACACTTCTTATATTTATAGATATATTGAATAAAAGAAATGCGTTAATGGTCATCTGTAGACATAAAAGTAAATATATTTTGAAAAATGTTGAACCTAACTGATTTCAGTTATTGCAACTTCTACTCATGTATATGCTATAGATGTTATATATATATATATATATATATATATATATATATATATATATATATACACAAAAAAAAAAACACATACGTATTGTAACATATTGTTTGTATAACTCTTATATTCTGTACATCTATATGAATAAGTGTATGTATATATAAACATAGATATGATAAAAATATAGTTCTAAAGTATGCTATATATATGGGTTAAAGTGGCCAATATCAATGATAGAGGGCACGTAAATATAAAAGTGAACAATGAGGTCAACAACCCCCGTGGACTGAAGATTGCGTTTTAGCATGAAACAGACTGTCACCATTCGGGTTTGCCCTCGATGTACACACGCTCTATCCCTGATTTGGACACATATACTCATAAATATAGTATAACTTGAAACTATATATATATATATATATATATATATATATATATATATATATATATATATATAGTGATTCATCAAGACTAGACAAATCCTCAACAGAATGCAGAAAGCACAGGACGGCCTATTTTGGGTCTCATCAGCAGTGCGCATGAATTACTATATTGATTTCTATTATACCTATATATATATATATATATATATATATATATAGTGGAATCTCCCGTCCTATTCGATGCATGAGGGTCAAGCACAGTGGTGAAGGTTTTTATGCAGAACCAACCACAGTTTTTGAAGTGCCGAAAACAGAAACTTGGTGCACTACGTTCTACAAGGTTCTGAAACGACCCTCCACAGATTTTCAAATCAGAGTTCTCCTACTCCTAGACAGGTGCCATCCAAGGCTATAGAACACAGACTGAATGATATTTTTAAATATGTTTCCATCGCGACACAGAAATTACTGTTTCGAAACTGAAACTCAAGTCCTAAAGTTTAATTTCAAAATTAAGCTTTAAATTTAGACAACCGTTCCATTCTCAAGCGATGTTTAGAATAACTAATCGAAGAAATGTTTTACTCATTTATAGATTGGAAATAGAGATGTAACCTGGGGTTTCTCTTTCATTATCAAGGGGTTACTGCCGTTGACGAAAGTAGGAATGTTTATTGAATATATATATATATATATATATATATATATATATATATATATATATAGTTGTATATTTAGGCAGCAATCCTTTGTTTATGCATGTTTCATTAAAACGACAGACAAGGTACTACGGTTAAGCTTTTTATTTAATTTTTCTTGTGTTCAGAGGAGTGCTTTCTATTCTGAACAAAGGGTGTGTAAGAACTGTCCAAATGTTTTATATTTCCGAGCGCTTTCGGCTATACCTTTAGCCAGTATCAAGGATGATTTGATTTTCCAGCTTAATTGAGTGTGTGCCTTATGTGTATGTATTAGTATGTTGTAAAGATGTTTTTAATTTCCGAATACGGTTAGCACATTGTGTCTTTGTTCGTAGTTAATATTGTTAAGAGTTGGATTTTTCTTTTTTATTATTAGAGCTTCCATTATTTTTAGTATTTTTTTTTTGCAGGTGGATGCAGTTAATATATTTGTGTTTTCTACTAGTCTGTTTCTAATGGTGTCTGGTAAATGTGTGTGTGTGTTTAAATCGGTTCTAATGAAGCTATGATCAGATAGGTGTAACGTAAGAGGTCTGGATAAACATGTAGTTGTGTAACCCATATAATTATTTATGAGTCCCGTTTGATCAGGAAAACAGTTCCTTAAGGGGCATTTGAACTCATAGATAATGTTCGTTCTTTGTAATTTTGATTTAGCTGGTGTGTTGTTATTTTTGAGGATAAGGTTAGCTGTCTTAAATTTTTTATAATAGATAATTAATTTGATTTTTTTAGTCGGATCAGTTAGAGTAGTATATTTCTTTATAATATGCCTTAGTGAAGATTCGTCTTGTTTGTAATTAATACGCATTTGGTTTTTGTAATAAATGTGTATGTGATTTTTAGCTGTGTGTTCACTATCGTTATTACTTACTTTGGGGAGAAATAGTCTAATTTTGTGGTCTATAAGGTGGTTAGGGAAACCGTTGTTGATTAGTGTTTGTTTATTATTATTTCATTATTAAGTTCTTTGAGGAAGGGTAGTCGAGAGGATGAATTCTGCTGTGATCTATTTAGAATGTTTTTTTATTGCTATATATATATATATATATATATATATATATATATATATATATATATATATATATATAATAAATAATAAATCCGTTGGTATATAATCCAAATAGATCCTAATAATAGTCTATACTCATGAGGTAATTTTGGATCTCTCTGTTATGGAATATATATATATATGTATATTATAAATTAATTGATTTAAAATATGGTTATTTTCGCTACACAGTTCCAACCATATATATAAAACCCCTAATTTTATTTTTTGCAAATAAATTAAAAAGCATTAGTTCTATTTCATCTTCATTTTGGAGTAACTTTTAAAATTTACTGGTTTTAAATAAAAAATCCGTTTCCATGGTTACAGAATATTCTACTCAAATTGAACACAAAGATTTTCCTTATGACAGTATCATTGTATCAATTAGCTACATTTTGGTAAGGGGTGAGGATGTATTTTATAAACCTGACATCGGTTGAATGGATGTCGTCTGAATTTTAAAAAAAAAAAAAAAAAAAAAAAAAAAAAAAAAATTGGGTAAAAATTTTCGTCATCTTTTTAAAATTAAAGATTTTTTTACAATTTTTTTATAAATATTTTCCTTTTTATATTTTATATATTCTTTTTTAAGAACAGTATCCATTATATTATGTAGGATTATTTTAACATTAAGTTTAAGTATGTATATGAGGTTACATTTTTTTTTTTTTTTTTTTGTATATGAATGACAGCAGAAATTTCTTAATTTCACTGATTCATTTTTCTTTTATATATAAACCTATTATTATAATATTTCACATTAAGTACTGAGGACATGGGTATTCAAAAGCTTACATGTTATGGTATTTCGTGTGTTTTTGGATTCTTTTTAATGCGTGTATTATTTAAAAAAGAAATTTACGACATTCAATTTAACTACAATTTTAATTACAATTACAACTTTAAAATTTTAAATTTTTCATTGTTTAGTTTTAATAGACTATATTACATTTCATATTTATTTTTCCATATCAAAGCATGATTTTTTTTTTTTTTTTTTTTTCTTCTCTTTTAAATATTTTTAAGCATTAATGGCACTTACTACAAAACTAGTTTCTCAGATTTACTATTTATTTATTAATTAATTAATTTATTTATTTCAAATATATGTAAAATTAATAAAGTTTCAATGTATAAATAACATGTTAAATTCATTTTATTTTACCATCGATTTTAAAATTTTAAAATTCTTTAAAATTTTAAAATATTTTCATTGTTAGTTTTAATTTAGACTATATTACTTTATAACAGAAGGATAATTACTCATAGTAAGTAACTATCAAATTTTTAAACTTTTAATTTAGATATTATTTAAGTAATATTAATGGCGTACAAAAAACTATCAAAGTCATTTCTCAGAATTAGTAAACTTTATGTATTAATTCAAGAAGTATGTATATGAGGTTACATTTTTTTTTTTTTTTTTTTTGATATATATATATAAACCTAGTGATATTTTTCTCATGTAAGTACAAAGGACATTTTCAAAAGCTTACATCTTATGGCATTTCATATTAATTTTATTTTACTATATTTTGCTTTTTGGGATTCTTTTTAGTGCGTGTAGTATTATTTAAAAAGAAAATTAGGTTAGAATTCATTCAATTTAACTTTAATTTTAGTTTCAATTTTAAAATTACAAACTTTAAACTTTTGAAATTTTCTTGTTAGTTATATTAGACATATTCAAACAGAAGGAATATTAGAAGTAAAATATTTTTCAATATCCAAGTATATGTAAATTACAAACCTTTTATATTTTAAAATATTATTTTAGTAATATTAATGAACTTACTTTAGCCAAGTCATTTCTCGGATTTAGTAAACTTTATTTATTACTTAATTTATTTATTTATTTTAAATATATGTAACCTAAGTATTTTCTATGTATGTACCAAGAACAGGTTAGAATTCATTTTATTTAATTACAATTTTAATTACAATTTTAAATTACCACATTAAAATTTTAAAATATTTTCTTTAGTTTTAATTGACTATTTACAGATTGTTTTCCATAACAAAGTATATGTAAATTACAATTTTTAAACTATTATATTTAAATTTTAAAATATAAATGGCACAGTTTTTGTTTTTCTCAGATTTAGTAAACTTTTTTTAATTAATTAAAAGATTTATTTTAAATATATGTAACCTGAGTAATAAATGTATGTACAAAAAATGTTCATTTTTTCTCATCTACAAGAAACATTTTCATAATTTTTATATTCATTCAAGTTTTTTTTCATTTTTCAGGTTTATTGTAGGGATTTTCACCAATTTTTAAACGGTGTTTATGTTTTAATACGTTTTTATTAAAACAGTTTAAAACATTTTTCCTGACTTTTTTTTTTTTTTTTTTTTAATTTAAATTTTGACAATGACGGAATCTTTCATTTCTCTGATTCAGAAATTTTTATTTTTTAAAACTTAGTAATATATAGTTTCATGTATACATCTTTTAATAACTCGTCTTTTCAGCACGACGCTTTAACTGATTAGGCAACAAAATCCAATCTCTCTTTTCGATTCATCTGCTATCGATTGTTTTAAAAATATTTTCTTCCATTCATTTTTTATCCCTTATTTTTTTTCTATATACAAGATATTAGCATTTTTTTCAAAACTTAATTTTTTTTATTGAAAATCTCTTTATTTTTATTTAATGTGAGGAATTTATGTTTTTATTCTTCTTATTTTTCCATTTTCATTTTTTAGGAGGGGATATTTATTATAGCTTCTCCTATTGCACCTGAATTCAAAAAGATTCAACCAACCCTTTAGAATAAATAAATATAAAAAATCAAACATCTTTTGAATCAAATAAAACACCTACAGTAAAATGGTTTTAAGAAGAGCTAGAATTTGTAGATCATTAAACGACCTGTCCTTATGTATACAAGAGAAACTAATATTACTAAGTTTATAAAAATAAAATTTACTGAATCAGAGAAATGAAATAGCTATTATATGCTTCATTGTCAAAAATTTTCCTTAAATAATATATAAAAAAAAAAAAAAAAAAAAAAAAAGTCTATTGAATGGCAGGAAAAATCTTTTAAACTGTTATTTAAAATTGTGGTTAAACGTATTAAAACATAAACACTGTAAAAATTGTAGTTAAATAAATGTATCCTAACCGAAAACATTATAATAAAATGTACTTTTGAATGAAAATAAAACACCTCCTGAAAAATGAAATTACTAGATGATGTAAGGTAATGTATGACCCATTGTTCTTTGTACATACAAGAATATGAAACTTTATTACTCAGTCCTAAATAATTTAATTTTAATACATAAAGTTTACTAAATCTGAGAAATGACTTAGATAGTTTTGTAGTCATGTGCCATTTATATTACTTAAATATTTAAATATAATAGTTTAAAATTGTAATTTATTATACTTTGTTAGGAAAAATAATTATACTTACTATGTTATAAAGTAATATAGCAATTAAAACTAACTATGAAAATATTTTAAAATTTTAATGATGTTAAGGAAAATAACAATGGAACGAATATGTGAAATAAATTAAGTAACGATGAGAAAATTTTGGAATTTTGTAGGGTTCCATTATTATTACTAAAATAATATTTTAAAATAAAAGGTTTAAAAAATTGTAATTTACTTATATATATTGAAAAATAATTTTACTTACTATGAGGTTATAAAGTAATATAGTCTAATATAACTAACAATGAAAATTTTCAAAAGTTTAAAGTTTGTCAAAATTGAAACTAAAATTAAAGAAATTGAATGAATTCTAACCTAAGGCACTAAAAAGAATCCCAAAAGCAAATATAGTAAAATAAAATTAATATGAAATGCCATAAGATGGCTTTTGAATGACCCATGTCCTTTGTATCTGAGAAACATTATATCACTAGGTTTATATATATATATCAAAAAAAAAAAAAAAAAAAAAAAAAATGGAACGGATATACATACTTAAAAATTAATACATAAAGTTTACTAATTTGAGAAATGACGTTTTGTAGTTAACATATACTTTGATAGGAAAAAAAAAAATTACTTACTATGACTTGTTATAAAGCAATATAGTGGAAATGAAAACTAACATTGAAAATATTTTAAAATTTTAAAGTTTTTTTAAAATTTTAAAATTGAAATTAAAATTGGTAAAATAAAATGAATTCTAACATGTTATTTATACAACATATGAAACTTTATTAATTAGGAGCTATTTGAAAAAATTAATTAATTAATAAATAAATAAAGTTTACTAAATCTGAGAAATGAGTTTTGGAAGTGCCATTAATATTACTTAAATAATATTTAAATTTAAAGAGAAGAAAAGGAAAAAAAAAAAAAAAAAAAAAATTTACATGATATGGAAAAATAATTCACTTAATATGAGTAATTTTCGTCCAATGAAAAATATTTTTAAAATTTTAAAGTTGTAAAATTTGTAATTAAAAATTGGAAATTGAATGAATTCTAACCTAAATTTTTTTAAATAATACACACGCAAAAAAAGAATCCAAAAAATCGAATTTTGAATACCCATGTAATTTTGAATGACCCATGTTCATACCCTCTCCGGGTTTATATATAAAAGAAAAGTTTACAATCAGGAATAGTTTATCTGTCATGTTTACAAAAAAAAAAAAAAAAAAAAAAGTAACCTCATATACATACTTAAACCCTAATTAATGGATTCCTTCTATATAGTAAAATCTTTTAAAAAGGAAAATATTCTCTTTTAAAAAGTATCTCAAAAAAAATAATTTTAAAAAGATGACGTCTTTTTGGTTAACAATTTTTTTTTTTTATTTTTTTTTAAAATTCAGACGACATCCATTCAACTGACGTCAGGTTTCAGTTACATCCTTGGAACGAATTGATTAAAACGTGATTTTGCTGATTACCTAAAAATTCGCAAATCTCTTTTTTTTAGATTTTTGAAACATGGTTGATATTTTAAATCAATTATTTTAATATTAATGCTCTGTAAATTTATTTTGTAAAAATAAAATTTTTTATATCTTACTGTTCTTTCTTTTTTATTTATATACATATATATGTATATATATAATATTCGATATTCATTATTTTTGTTTATTGTTTTTATATGTACTATCATTTCATGCTGTGTGCATTTCATATTACAGCATGAGTTTCTCTTATTGTTGCAAAACTCTCATTTTAGTGAAAAAGTTAAACAAATATCCAAACTAATTTTAGCTTCATCAAAGAGTCGTTTTATTTTTGTATTTGTTGAAATTTTCGCTTTTAACTTTCGCTAAAATTTTCTTGTCTTGCAATTCAAAAGGTATATATTTAACCGAAGAAAATACAGAGGGAGAAATTATAAAATTCATTGTTTTAACTATTCTTTCAGGTTTTTAAAAAGAACTTTCCTTATCAATTTTTTTTTCTCATCTACAAGAAACAGATAAAATTTATCTTTTTTCATTTTTTCAACATTTTCACCGATACATTTGCTTGGCAATTAAATCAGACTCGAAAAGACAAAACATCACATCTTTTAAAACTCGTCTTTTTCAGCACGACGCTTTAACTTTAAACAAAATCCACGAGCATTCAATCCCTATTTTTTATCGCCATGAAAATATATTGTTTTTTCATTAGGAGTAGATTTCATTTTGACAGCCCTCCCCAGTATTTTGAACAGAAGTAAAGGTTTATACTTTGTTTCCAGCTAAGTCTACTTCACCTCTATACTTCTAACATCTCCGTCTCATCAGTGAAATGTAATTTAGTAATTATTCATTATTTATTTTAAAGAAAAGATTACTGCTACTGCTACGTGATATCTGTCCTCTTTTACAGCAGCGGAGGTATTGTTATGCAGAAAGATGTTGTAAAATTTCGTAGAGAAAGAGGGGGCTTAAATTTATCATAGAGAGAAAGAGAGACATACTTTAGAAGTGGAGATATGATTGCCTACGTCCAAATGAAATAAAAAAAAGAAGTAATTTTGCCATACTGGGCCCTGTTCTTCTAAAATTTTTCATTCTCTTTTTACTCTCAATAGCCCTATGCAATTGATTAAAAATTTTGCTGATTACCTAAAAAAAGCAAATCTCTTTTTTTTGAGATTATAGGATATATTTTACAATTAATTTTGATCAGCTTCTTCGTAAGTTTATTGTTTTTGCTATCACAGAAATTTTTAGCCAAAACTATTCTTCAGTCGTTAAACTCTCTTAAAATATATTTAACTCTTTAAAAACTTTTCTTTCTTTTCTCAATTTAATCAATCTCTAACATTGAATTCTTTCTCAAAATCCTAAAAGAAAAGCGTTTTAATACGAGCACAATTGGCAATTATCGCCATGAAAATATATTGTTTCATTGTTGCATTTGTGACTACAGGGTCAACTTTTTAGAAAAAAGATTTGCTCGCTTGTAACGTAGATTATTTATCATACATACTTTGTTACAAATAAAAAAGTCATCATACTGGGCCTCTTATTTACATCATGGTGGGCATATGATCCTCTCTCTTCTCTCTCTCACACACACACTAATATATATATATATATATACAGGCGCAATCATCAGGTAATCATCATGGTGGGCATATGATTGCGTTTATCAATCTGTCGCCTGAGTTTTGACTTCATTTCATTTTATATTTATATGCTCTATCTCCGATACTGAATACTTTATCCCATAAATATAGCATATATTAAAACTATATTTCTTCATATATATATATATATATATATATATATATATATATATATATATATATATATATATATACATATAAAAATCCAAAATTACCTCATGTGGGTATAGTCTATTCCAGACCAGCACTAATATATACCAGCCTTCCTCAGCCCTAGACTGGTTGTCTTAGAATCCAATGTTTGGCTCGTTCCTCGGTTTATCCGTATGCTTGGATTGTTAACTAATCCTTGTTGCGGGCAGTATATACTGCAACTATATACTTAGAACTACTTTCAAAATGACTTGTGACTTCCTCTTTGCACAATCATCAGATATTCCTTACAAAATTTGGAACAAACAGTTTTATGTTTTCAGGCACTTACCACACGCTAGGATCGTCTCTTTGAACTGATATTAGCAGGAATTTAACTCCTGGAGAAATCGATTATAATCTCTCGAAAATATATGAAAACTTTTTAATATCATCAATATTTATTATTTAAGATCTAAGTAAATGGTTACATATTAAAGACTACATATTTTTATAAAATTTAGGAATAACATCATTAAATTTTCAATCTGTATTTTATCCTGAGCATTATCAACCAAATAACACAGGTTTGATGATTGTATAGCAATGCATTATCCACGGGTTGTTTGCAATGTCGATTGACCTTTTGACTTGTGATAGGAAAAGAAAAAAGTAATGTAATACTATAGTTGATAAAGTTCCCTCTGGTACCTGCTGGGAAAGAAAGCATTCACCTTCTCGCGCCCACACACCCTTGTGTACACTCATAGAATCAGTTATATGTATTTGACTCTTTGAAATTGTTGTTGAAAAAGTACTACATTCGAGTCTTTGATAAGAAATCACTGGCAATCGGACTGCGATAAGCGAAATGTCACGCAGCAAATAAAATTCTTATGGCGACAATTACAAAACACGATCAATTATCGATTTACCAATATTTCCATTGTATAATCATCTGTAGATACTTCAGTGGGGAAGAGACATTCCTTCATTGTTGTATATGGTATTTACTAAACTTAAGTGAGTCGTGTGCAGGGTCGAATAAAGCAAAATGGCCGTTTGCATTGCACTAGTCTTTAAAGTGAGAAATCCCAGAGTTTATATGAACTTAAACAGCGTCTAATCGGTGACCATTGGTGAATGGGAGAGTGTAAGAGTTATATTGAATCTCATATATTTATATGAGATTTAACAGATGTAAACATTTTAGGAACTTCGCTTAATCTGGCACAAAGGTTCATAGAAGAACATGTTTCGCATATCTTCAAAGAAGAATGAAACTCGAATAATGTATAGATATTTCCTAAATTCTTATTAATGCAGAATAAGACCAAATTGTAGAAGAGAAAGGATGTAGTGCACCAACTTTCAGCTGCCTTAAGTATCATTATTTGGAATCTTTCATTGTTATTAGTGATTATTTCTTTGACCACATTACTTTTTAATTAATTTCAAATCCTTTAGCATTCATGCCAAATTCTATGACTTTACCAATCTTATAACCATTGCTTATCTTTTCATATTTCAAAAATTTACAAGAGAAAAAATGATCGATTTTAGAGCTTGTTTTTATTATTTAAACTGTTGATTGTAAAAAGAATAATTTCCATTTCTTATAGTTTTAAAACCACACGAATGTCATCGTTGTCTGATAAGGTAGACAACTTCAAAAATATTTATTGGCCTTTTTTAGACTATGAAACAGATTTGAATCAACCTGCTTGACTATCACTGTCTTCGTAAGGGTTCATTTCGGCTTGTTGATTGAGTTCAAACAAATTTAGTTCAGCTTTAGCGCATTATTTACAAATTCCCTTTCGTACAAAAGCCTTCATAACATTCAAATACTTCAGTAGGCGTGTTCCATTAGTGTGGCATCGAGCCAAACTAAGCTGAAAATTAAATGTCAATAGCATGACACATAATTACACGCTCGTTTTCGAATTCCTCGCTGCTAAATAAAAAAGGTTTTATTCTCTGCTATTGATATTTAATGCATTTTTATGATATATTATCCTCTTTGTGTATTTCTCATCGATGTCAGAGAGGAACGGCCTTTCAAACCAACTAAAGCAGTGTTTTTCAAGCTTTTTAAGCAACGGCACACCTACGAGCAAATGAAAATATCACGGCACCCTTAGTAAATGTTTAAAGGGTATGCGTTTAAATGTTAGGAAATAAAATCATAGATTTAAAAAAGATACACATACAAATATGAACTTTATTTCGATGTTTCTATTCAATTATTTGTGCAGCTTATTTAGTGTAAAACCTGTGGTAGGTGTTATTTGCGGTTTCTTCACTAAGCCGTGACAGTATGTCGCGGCACACTTAAGAGGGTCGCGCGGCTTACTAGTTGAGAATCACTGAACTAAAAGATTTCGAAAGCTGATCTACAAAGCAAGCACTTAAACTATTGGGTCTCGCCATTCTACGGATTCTATCTTTTACTAAGTTTATTAAATGTCCATATGCTGTCCGACCGGAGACCGTTTTATGACGAATGAGGTTCAGGCACCTCAGTTCCTAGGAACCGACTGCCAGACAACCTGCACAAATAATTTGATTACAGTGGTGAAGATTTTATGCAGAACCAACCATACTTTTTGAAGAGCCGAAGACAGAGAGCTGGTGCACTGTGTGCCACAAAGTCCCTAAACGAACCTCCTGAGGTTTTGAATTCAGAGTTGTCCCTCTCCTAGACCAGTTGTCATCGAAGGCTATAGAACCCAGTTTTTACCCATAGGTAAGAGGAGAAGAAGAGGATTCATACCATTCCCAAGGTTATTAGCAAGTAAGTGAATGTAACGGATTTGACTGAAATTCGAATTCAGCTCTCCTCAAACCAAGCCGATATATATATATATATATATATATATATATATATATATATATATATATATATATATATATATATATATATATATTATTATCAAGAAGACTTACATTGCACATCTCGGATTCAAGTTCTATTGCACATTTGAAAGAACATTCCTATCTGCATTTACGTTTTAGAGAAATATTAATTGACAATACAAGTATAATCCACCATGAAAATAAAAAAAAAAAACTTTCAAATTCTAGATTAATTATGAGGATAGTAATAATGTTTGGAAAATGTCTATAAAAATCAATGTTTTGGGATTCATAAATTGTAAATATTTTTTTAATTGCATGTTGAGTATTTTAAGACATAAATAAAAAAAGTATAAATTAAGTCATCTCCTTTACTCTTAAAATTAATTTTTAAATTTACTATAACTGAGCGCGTTTCATGTGCATTTACAAAAAAACAAATCACAAGTATCAGTTACATTATTTTTTTTGTCATATCAGTTCACCGCTGAAGATGATCTTGGATGACATTGAAAGTACTTGGGAAAATAAAAAAAAATAACCAAAACTACGGCGTCGTTTCTTAGTTTTGTTATTAAGAAGGTTAGACCATAATGTGTCTAGATTATTCAACGAAACATACTTGAATGAAAATATGCTGTCTGTCTGTCTATCTGTCTGTCTGTTTCTCTCTCTCTCTCTCTCTCTATCTGTCTCTCTTTCTCTCTATATATATACAGTAGTAATTGCATCAAACGTCTCACTTCTTATGCTGAGAATAATCTTATTTTCGCTAGTACTGTTTTTCACCAAAGAGGCAAATATAAATGCAGCTTCATTTCCTTTGTGTGCATAGATGATAACGATTAACCCTAGCCTTGAACAGTTTGAGATTGTAGTGAGCGGGGAAACATCTTGTTGGGAGTCGGTTCCACAGGCCCGTTGTTTGTGGGAAGAATCTGCTCAAGTGGAACTTACTTCTCACCGATGGAATACGGAATGAATGTCGGTGGGGTTTGCTACTATGAAATATTTGGTCTTCCGCAGGTTCAAAGCATTTCCGAATTTTACAAATCTATTCGTAGGTGATGGACGGAGCATTATTCTAAGATTTTGACTCGTTTTTCAGCGTCAACATAGATACTGTTAATAAGGTCAATCAGCCTCCTACCATTTACAAAATTGATAATGGAAAACTTTCGGACATCGTTGGTATCACTGTAAAGGTGTTAAAGGAAGGTGGATAAAAATGATTGATAGGTTACACAGCATTACGCTGCTTTTCTGGTCTCAAGAAACTTTACTCTCTGTTTTTCTTCAGGACTGTAACATATTAGACAAAATACCAGACAATATAGATGTGGCTCTCTTTCTAAATTCATCAGTAAAAGTTTTTGTGCTTGGCGATTTTAATGCTCATCACGTCAAGTGGCTTAAGCATTTTAATGTTATTGATGTTGCCTGTATTTAGATTTTCAATTTTTCCGTTGCTGAGTCTTTCAGTCAAATAGTAGATTTCAAATTATATTCTTGACACATCTGGAGTATCTTCGCCTGACTTTTCACTTAGAACTGAGTCTCCGTCTATCATATCTAAACTCTATCCTCACAAAACATGTGCACCTGATGCACTGGATGCTTTTCTCTCTAAACTCGAAAATGTCAGGATCCTTTTTGCATTCCTGCTTGTTGGAAATCCTCCTCTGTTTTTCCAATCTTTAAGAACTCATGCTAACCGTCTGATCCTTCCAACTGCCGGCCTTGTTGCCTTCTACCTCTTTTTGGAAAGGTACTAGTCTCTGTAATTTACTCTCGTCTCACTTTACAGGGTTTTTCAGATAAGCTTCTCTGGGTCAATTGCTGTTGTACTAACGATTATTGCTGAAAGAGTTTATGAAACTTTAGATAAGAATGGTGAGTCTTTGGATATCATGTTGAAAGGTTATCGTATTTCGGGACGAATTTCTGAACTGATTCAATTTTTCTTATCAATTCGTGACATGAAAGTTATCTTGAATGGCCAATCTTCTAGATCTTTTTTTGTATTAATGCATATTTTCATCACAGTCTATTTACGTTGCTCCTAATTTTCATAAATGATCTTCCTGACGTCATTAACTCACAACTCGATATTTATGCAAATGCTTCGCCTATTTACTCCGGTCTTTATAGTAAGTCTGATCGGTTCGATAAGGTCAAGTTGGCAGCTGATCTCAAAAAAGACCTTAAATATTATCTCTTTTGTCTAAGAGAACCGTTTTTGTCTTTTATCAGCATGGCTGATGCTAACCTAAGCGTGAATAACTCATTGTGCATTTGTGGGGAAAAAGAAAGTATGGCCACAAAGATTAAAGGAACTCGTAATATATAATGCACACAGGATGGAAGTCATATACACTTTCGAAAGAAAATCTATGAATCGAAGCAATGGTCATGTTCAGTCGTCTTCCATAGTTTGGATATATAATTCGTCAATGCTAAGAAACGTATATCTATTTTCTATGGTGAATTGGTATTTAGAGGGTGACCTAGGCATAAACCGGAGTAACGATATAAGGGCCACGTGAAATATACGTTAAAGAAGACAGCCATTTCCTGTGAAAGTTGAGAAGCAGAGGCTAATGACATAACACCGTGGAGTGACAAAATTAGTAAAGCGGTAACGTAATACAAAATAGGACGCATACATGGACAAATGAAATGAGCAATCAAAAAAGGGGAAATGATTTTGCCTTAATAGGTTCTTTTCGCTTATAATCTTTTTAACTTCATATTTCTTTTGGATGTTAGGTTGAATCAACCCAGAATTCCTTACCCTGTTAAAAAAAAAAAAAAACTGCTATCCAGAATATTGTAAGATATTCAAAAGTTCATACGGTCTAAATTGTCACAAAAAATGTCACAAAAATGTCACAAAAAACAGCATCAGAACCGACTCGGAATCAGAAATTTTTATCCGTAACAAAGCTTCGTTGCATTTTTGGTTAAATTCAAGTAAAATTCTTTTTAAAACATTTTTTAATTTATTTCTTCATATTTCAGACCATTTTCCTGGTTTCTGATTAATATTCAAGTATAGATTGTCCAATGACCATTTACTTTCGCCTTCCGTAACCAATTATCAAAGAGTTTTTTTTTTTCGCTCTGCTAATTTCATCATTTTAAAATAACGCTTCTTCACATCGTTTTTTCTTTTAATTAACTTATCCACCTGGAAAATTGTTAATAACAGTAAATCCACCAATACATACATTGGTTTTACAACCACTACATTATCGCGCTGATTAGCATACCCTTTATCCGATAATCGTTCAATTAAGTTGCATATCACCAATCAACACAACAAAAGACACAATAAATCGAACAAATCCTTACGAATAAAACAAAAATATAATATCACATCAACTATAAAAGCGAGTAAAAAATACACGAACCATTATGTGTAACAAAGAACTCTGGACCAAAAACGTCTTATGAAATTCATGAACAAATATACTTCATATGTTTAATTATATAAAAAGAAATAATAACACGTTTACTCCCGCTTTTTACAAATTCTAACTTCAATCGCCCTTTTAACCCCGTCCCTGCTTCACATATTCATTGCATTTATTTTAGAAAATAAATCTTTGTTTTGCATCTTTCTTCGGCATCTCATTGTTTCAAATAAAACATTATTCGAAATACTATTTTAACTTGTTTAATATTTTGTGTCTCGTTCTACTTTTTCATAACATCATATCTCTTCTTTCTTATTGATTGAATCATGACGTGATCGACTTTATGCCTTGTGATATTATGGAAACTAAAAACAAAATAATATTTCAAGACTGAAGTGAGATCTTCAAAATTGAAAGAACACTATCAGGGAGGGTTCATTATTTAACACTGGTCCAGAGTAGTTTTGTATTATCTTGTGTTTTGTTTTTTTTTTTAATTTGCTATGAAATTTCAGAATAGAGAATTTTATTTCAGGCTGTTGTTTGCTTGTTTCAACATTTCATTAGCGACTCTTGCTAAACTCGATTTAGTATAAAGGAAAAAAAAGTTCATGATTTGCATGTTATATAACTAAATTTTTTTATGGTTTTCTCGATTTGAAACTGCCAATGTCAGTATGCCAATTTGTTATTTCTCAGTTCGGGAATATTCAAATGTCGGCTTTATACTAAATATTCAAAATGTAATAATTAAACTTGCTAGCGTGTAAAGATGTCAATAGCATGTCAAAAGTCATGCAAATAATGGATCAACATCAAAATGGCAGACCGCAGAGAAAAAGAGTAGTCAAAAATCTTAAATAAGAGCAGAAAACAGATCACGTGATATAAAGAATTTTCACCCAATCACTGTGGATTTGAATAACTTCAAAATCCTTTGAGCTTGTATCTCCTGAAAATAGTTAAATACAAGATTCTGCATTATGTTGTAGTTAAGTAGTTAAAAAATACCAACTTGTTTACACAAATCTGTGCCAAGCGTATATTATTGCCCGGAGATAGACGAATCAGCCAGTCTTTAAAGGTTTATCGACAACTGAAACCGCATGCCAGCTTTTCTTGTTCTTTTTTTCTCCTATAAACTTGGCAATGACATTAACTAAAATGTATGAACTGTCTCTACATCAGACACGTCAATTCGAACGACCATCTCAAATAAGCAGTGTTTACTATGAAAAGAAACATCAACGGGTATCCACTTAAAGGCCTCTATACATACAAAAACTTCGTTGAGGTTTATTTACTATATTAATTATTACTGTGATAACTTACTAACGCCGTTATGAAATAGTAATCTTTTGAAAAGAACCTTTGATACAACCTTTCCGAGAAAAGGCTTTTTATTTTAACATTTTTTCAAACTCAATGCTTAATACATTTATACAGTAACAACTGCATTTGATTGTGGGAGTTGTTTAGTTTAAAGGACAATAAATATCTGTATACTAGTTAATACTCCAGTGAAATTCAGGCAGACAACAGTGAAACATTTTTTTTTATACGAGAAGCAAACTTTTAACTCAGATGTATTGACGCTTCAAAACAAAACTTGTCTTCGTTATTTCACATTGATACGCTGAAGTTGTACTAAAATATTCTTCTTCAGTGAATTTTATCAGTTTATGAAAAAAGCACTAAGCCTGAAATGATACTATACTAAACTATTTCAATCATAGAACTCCTATCAACTTATTTTCAAGAAATATTGTGCATAGGAAATTGCATTGGCTTCAGTGAAGGAATAGATCACCTTTCTGCAAGCCATAGCACCTTTCATTGCTTCACAAAACTATATAATTTCTACTCAGGCAAACTTTATTATAAAAATAATCGTTACACTGAAAAGATTATAATGAAAAATGTAGTGTCCACAACAGAAAGGACTCAATGCATATTGTGTAAGAGCGAAATTCTAAAATATGCAGAATTCACATTTTTATGCCGATAATATAAGAAAGTATAAACCTTAATGCGGATATTTCACTCAACCAATGTTCTTAATGAAAATGAATTAGACCCGCTAGATTAGCGTCAACAGACCCGCCATTTCTGAAAGTTGTTGCGCAACTTGAAGCAACCGGAAAAGAATCTTAGTATTTCTATATTTGCCAATTTCTCTATTTAAAGGAATTGATTCTATTTACCTAATTCTTGCGACATCCGCTGCTGTTGAGAAATTAAAATGTCAATAACAAGGTTCCATGATTGCTTTAAGTCTGTAATGTCTTATTGAATTTCATACTTTTTGAAAGATTTTCGCTTAACTGTAGACTCCAAAAATCAGATTACAAAAGACAATGAGGAAGTTTCATTTAAATGTAACGATATATTTCTAAATTGATGAATGAATTAATAATAAAATACCCCAAAATTACGTCATCACAAGGAAACACAAAATAATAGCAGGGGAAGAAAAGGTCGGTCCTAATTTAACATTAAAGTTCCGGAATTCATTTTTTGTTTAACTATACACCAGAAAAATATCAAATAGCACGGTGTGAGGAAATGTCAAAAATTCTACTTTTTTCCTACCCACAATATTTTTTTCAAAATAGATGACTCTCTGGATACAGAAAGCAGAGAGCTGTCAGAATTTGTTTTTAGAAGGAACAAGTGCTACAATCACTAACAGAATGTTAAGACATGTTGATAGAAACACTACACTTGGTTATTTTATATCTTGTTTTACTTTTTCCAACTGAATCTAACTTCTGAAATATATGTAGAAGAAATTATAGTTTTATATTTCCGGACAGATTTCTTAGATAATTTGGTCAAAAGTCTTCATGATATGCGGAGAGAATAGAAGCTGGGCAAAAGAAATATTTTCTACAAATTCAGTTTTTCAATATTTGAAAAAAAAATATCACGTTTTTGTGGTTCGTATCGCTCATTAAATTCTTAACAATAAGGAAATTTTCGATAATTGTTTTCCAAATTGGATGTGGACGTCTACTTTCCTTTCCCACAAGCGAATTATATCTTGTCATCTGTTTTATGCCCGATTAACTTGAGCAGTCATTATGCTTGGAATTCCACAAAATGATCTCTCGACCAAATATATTTTCCCATCGTCTCCAACATTATTGGCACAAACAGCTATTATCCATGACCTTTTCAAATACAATAAACAATCCTCAGGAGTTTTATACACTGTATACTTCATAATCGCAACACACAATGAATATTTGTTTACACCGACACTTTTTACATACCATCGTTTCTTAGAATTATATATATTTCTTAATATATATATATATATATATATATATATATATATATATAGTGTGTGTCTGTCTGTTTGTGTGTGTGTGTGTATGTTTGTATGTGTCTGTCCAGTGTGTCCCCCATTTAAAGCACTCACTCTTTGAATGGAAATAAATACATGCTTATAAATATTCACATTCACGAAGTCCAAAATCGTGTACATTTTGGGGACATCTATATTGAGCGCTTTCCAATAAGTACCGCACATATATAATTTACAAATAATATATAAATCACACACACACACACGCACATAGACACACAGATATAGAGATATATATTCATATTATACATATATATGCGCGTGTGTATGTTTGTGTGTATATGTGCGTGATAAAATATTGTTTTAAGATACCCTATATTTACGTGTGAAAGTGCTCAATACCAAGGATAGATTCATGTTAAATGCGCTCGTCATGCCATGTACACATGGCCTGATGATTGCGTTTAACATGAAATAAACTGTCTTCTCTAGGTTTTGACTTCAATGCCCGCATTATATATATATATATATATATATATATATATATATATATATATGTGTGTGTGTGTGTGTGTGTGTGTGTGTGTGTGTGTCTGTTGTGTGCGTGTGTATGTGTGTGTACTTTATTTTATAAGCCAAACACCCACTAACCCGTAGGAAAAATGGACATTGACGAGACAAAAGTGCTCAACGCTTTATAGCAGAACAAGTATTATTTACACATAGTGTCTCTATTGTTTACTCTAGTACCGGCTTCAAATAACTAGCAGGGCGAGCTGAAAATATAAACTTCTATATAATCGACGAATCGGCTAAATAGGTCGTGTTGGGTGTGTAATTCTAATCACAGGTCTAAAGTAAGATAAAAAAAAAGATAGTTTACTCATGTACATCGTAAAAAGATGCATTTAAGTACTGGTTTTAGTTACATTTTAAGTAAATAACTTGGATTCATCCGAGCAGTAAAGCACTTTTATGGATTATAATTCTTGGGTGTTTCGATTCATGTTTTTTTTTTTTGTTGGTTTTAGCCCTGTGAATAACATCTATCAGACATTAAATGCTTACTATGGTGAGTTTAATCGATGTCTTGATTACACATAATTTTATATTTTGCATTGGCTCTGGTGGGTATTTGAAACCAGAACAACGCCAACCAATGTCGCCTGCCTGAAGATTGTAAGCTTATGCACACATGAAATGTTTAATAGTAGCAGGCCAATGGAATTGACCTTAGTGTATATGTAAGTATATTATTTCTGCTCTTCTCGTAGCGGTATGAATCCCTTTTACCATTAAAAATGTGATTTATTGGCATAGAACCTGCCTGGATAGATTCACTGTAGTAATAAATACGCGGTTAGTTACGATACGTAGGCAGGCTGAGGCATTTAAATGATCTTTTTGTTAGTAGAGAGTTCCATATTTTCATATTATTACACGACCAACAGTGACAGCCTAAACCATTGATACAAGCCAAGATGGATCTATACATTCATTTTGTCTACACCAATTTCTGCCTGTTGTCATTTGAATGGCCCAACAGAAATCAAAATACGGTGCATATATATATATATATATATATATATATATATATATATATATGATACGAATTTATGACTGGCAGGAATAATTCCAAGGAGGATATTAATCCAAAAAAGATCTCAATGTAAATGTACACCGCATTATAATAATAAATCAAGAAAAAAACCCTTAAAGATCCATTTCGGTTATAATTTATTTGGTGAAATAAATTATAACCGAAATATATATATATGTGTGATAGAGATTATTAGGAAGATTTCAAAAAAATTATAATTAAGTAATTCAGCGAGTCTAGAAGAAACCTCAAGAGAATGCACCGAACGGCAGTTTCCTGCTCTATTTGGGACTTATCAGCAGTGCGTACCCACTACCGAGAATTGAAACCCAGACAGTTACGTCATCAGACAAACGTCATACCAACAGTACCAACGGGCATATACATCATTAGGAGGATATGAGATAAGTATAATTAAGTAATTCGTCGAGTCTAGAAGAAACCTCAATAGAAAGCACTGGCCGTTTCGTCCTATGTTTAGGACTCATCAGCAGTGCGATCCACCCAATCCTCCTAATAATTCATATATATATATATATATATATATATATATATATATATATATATAGGTGTCCATAAAGTTCGTGTGCACTTTAAAACATTTATAACTTTATTTGTATTTGCGATATAAATAATTTGTAAAAAATGTTATAAAGTTTAATGTACCTAGTTTTAAGTATAGCTAAAATAACTAATGTGATTTCAGGCATTACTATAAATCAGTTGGCAACAGATTTACTTTTTCTAATCCATTTTACAAATTATTTCTAAAAAATTATTTGACCGCTCTCCATTTTTTTTCTTTCTCATCCTAAAAGTTTTTTATGAAACAAGTTAAACACCACAATGGCTTTATTTATTATACAACATGCAAGCCTTCGTCGGTAACTTTGACCTTAGTATAACGAAATATCTTTTGAAAAATTGATTTGAAGGCGTTTCCCTTCTTTAGTACTGAGTAGGAATAAAACGTTTTCCAAAAGATACATTATACAACCACTTAAACTCACATTAGACTATATTGTATTGAATTCCTGTTTGCTAGATACTACCTGTTTTACTTATGATGCCAATGTACCTTGCCCAGTAGTGAAATTAAAACCTACATTTTTCAACTTTCTTCCGGATCCAAACATTTTCTCAACAAAACACGTGAACAAAGACAAGAGATCATTGCTTTAAAAGAAGAAGAATATTTAAGCAGAGAAATTAAAAATAATAAAAATTCCCAGAACTATAGTGGATTATACTGTCAAGTGACATCAAGAAACAGGACAAAACAAGACTAAAATTAGGACTGGTAGACCAAATGCAACAAAAAGAGTAGAGGAAAATGTCATCAGTGTCACCAGTTTGCGTGACAGAAAGATGACTTACATCACTGCACAACTGTCGTGGAAAAAATGTGTAAACATCCATCGTGAGGGGAAGACTCTGTGAAGCTGGTCTAAATGGCAGAATTGCTGTCAAGAAACCAATGTTGAGGAATAAAAACAATGTCAAAAGATTCCAGTGTGCCAAGGGACACAAAGACTAGAAAATAAAGAAGTGGAATTATGCCCTTTGGACTGACGAATCAAAGTTCGAAAATTTTGGGTTAAAGAGGAAGGTCTATGTGCGGCGAAGTGTTGGTGAAAATGCTGCAAACTCCCGTATCAAACCAACCATAAAGAATGGAGATGGCTCTGTTATGGTATGTAGGGGGTGGGGGTTGTCTTTTGTCAATTGCAATGTCGAGGGTATTTACACAAGGGGAAGGGAAAATTAAATCAAACCAGCTATCACAGCATACTTCAGCATAACGCGTCCCATTTGGAACTCGGCTTGTGGGTCAAGGATTTGTATTCATGCAAGATAATGACACAAAGCAGACTAGTAAAGTCTACGTTAAAAGCAAAGAGAAATAGAACGTCCTTCAACTGATTTGTAGGCCGGTGCAATCACCGGACTTAAATCCCACTGAACTGGTGTGGGATGAACTTGACCGAAAAGTCAGAGCTAAACAATCCACAAGTGCAGCTGACATCTGGCAATTCTTGCGGAAAATTTGGGCAGAACTATCTTCCTGCCTACCTCCAATATTTGGTAGAAAGAATGCCGAGTATCTGTGAAGCAGTGATAGCGGCCAAACGGGGTCATTTTAATGAGTAAAATGTTTACATTTTTATGGTTTTTTAGCTTAATTTCTATTTAATGTCGCTCAGGAAGACTTTTATTTAGTATAATAAATAAAACCTTTGTTGTGCTTAATTTGTTTCATTGACAATAACACTTTAAGGAGAAGAAATAAAAATTTTAGGAGGTGGCCAAATACGTTTGACAGGTAGTGTACATATATATATATATATATATATATATATATATATATATTAACTGGATGTAGATAGGCAGCAATTTTTTATTCCGCTTTGTTTGAAAATCTATGAAATATTTCATTTTTCAACAATTCTGTTGATTTTTCTGGTTTCCGGGAAGAATCTGAAGATAAATTGTTTACTGAGCACTTACGGTTTTCATGAACCATTATCAAATATTTTAATAACTACTTTTTGTGTATAGACTTAGTTCTGTTTATTCGCTGAGATTCTGCAGTGGTTTTCAGTGTTTCCAGATATTGAAAACGATTTTCTATGAAAACCAAACAAATGGTTTGTATCAAAATTAAATTAAAAAATCTTCACCAAAAAAAATTTTCATTTGGTTTTCTGCCAAACCTCTGTCTATTATAAGTGTGTGTTTCTGTGTATCTGTGCGCGCGCATGCGTATGCTACGTGTGCTGCTGGAACAAGAATAGCTGAAGTTGTTCATTTAAATAATTATGAAGCTGCTTTGCCGTTTACAATATTTCTTAAAGACAGATTTAAATGAACTTTTAATCAGTCATCATCGCAATAATACAAGCGCTTCAGGTTTTTATATTTCGAATTAGAAAATTCAAGTTCTGCGTCAGGTTTTAAAAAAATCCCGAATCCAAAGGACATGTCCAACTAATGATTATCGACCACTTATCCGTATTAAGGTGGGAATTATTTGCAAATTTACTGGTTACATTTCTAAAAAAGTCCCTTCGCAAATACAATGCTAGTAATTTGTTCAATTTTAAAACCAGATTTAAGTACATAAAAAAGATTTGCCATTTCGATTGGCGGGAGAAGTTTTAAAATTGTTCTTAATAATTTTTACAGCTGATGTAATAATGAACGTATTCAATGCCAAAGTTTTGCTGATGCTAAAAATAGGGAAGAGTTTTATGTAAATAGCATGAAATTATTTAAAAATTTGTAACTCTACCTCCAATTGTATAAGTTAGCACAAGGCAGGGAGGTTTGGCGTGAACTGATAATTACAAAGATGATAAATTTGCAGCGTGCATTCAAGTCGATACAGATCTGATGATGATGATGATGATGATGATGATGATGATGATGATGAATCAGTGTTTGGAGAATAACCCAATTTTTTTGTTCTTGTAGCAGAAGACCGAAGGGATCGTGGGAAAAGGATGGTCATTATTAGCTATCCAACGTCTGGCTATATCAATTCATGACCCATGCATTCTAACAACTGACACGATCGTCACAAGAACTCATCCCTCTCCATACAGTTCGAACATGTACCAGAATACTACATTTTTACATGATGGTAAACATTTCTGGATATATATATATATATATATATATATATATATATATATATATATATATATATATATATATATATTGTGGGCGATAAAAGAAGAAAAAGCGCAATTTTGTTTAAAAAGCAGCTCACGTAATTAATAGGATTCGATTTGTAACAGTTTAAAAGTTAACGTCATTTAACGCCATTGTAATTATTTTGTCATTTTAACGTCATATAACGATTAAAAAGCTAAGTTCATTTGAGATGACAGATGCAAAGATAATCAGATTCTTCGAGCATCAGCTCAAGATGATTAAAACTGAGAGAAAACAATTGCTTTCGACAGATTTTAGCGAAAGGTGAGTGACTGCGGAGAGCCTGGTTCGGTTGAATGGAGCTAGCCTTGATTTTGTGGATGTGCAAATTGTAATGAGTGAATGGGTCGTGAATCTGATTATCTAGGTATAAGATCGTAAGTTCTGACTAGACTCAACCCAGCTACACCATTTTCGGCCTTGTGCCGCAGTTGTATTTTAATATACAAAAAATCTTCACAAGGAGGAAGACTGGAACAGAGAATTTATTCATAACTATTAAAAAATTATTAATTTCGCAAAGTGCGAAGATAGACGATTTCAAGAAAAAAATATACGACACTGCAGAATATGGAACAAATACGACGAATATTGGACAAAAAAGGTTACGGAGGTCGTTGATTTTTTATTTATTGGTTTTCTCGTATTTCTTTTCATTGTTACTGTCATAGGGAGATTTTGTTTGAAGAAAGAAAAAAAGGAATATACCAAAATAATTATCCCTATCTATCGTCTATGACAATACAAATTGGCCAGAGGTTGATTAAGACTAAGGCATAAATTGGCCTCATATTTGCCCACCGGAAATACAGGCAAGAACACCTAACAATGCCCGACATGGCACTACAATTAGCCCGATATTCTGCGATTGTTGATCAGAGTAGCCTGACTACAACCAGTTCGGATGCAACAACCAAAGAGCCGACACCCTCATAATGAAGAGTCACAGACACTGGTCAGTCTGATCACCGAAAATTCAAGACAGTTAAATCATTATGGCCATAAAAGAAAGAACCGGCAAGTCATATCCTAGACATGAATCAAGGGATAAATCTCTACTTCTTTTCAATAAACATGGATGGAGTGAGGGGCAAGGTGATAGGCTAGCCTATCTACGCCTATTAATCTGTTCACAGTACAGGAGGTTAAGTGATTTTATCGAAACACCATCAATGGGAAGGTTGCCGAATAAGCTTTAAACCAATTCCAGTCCAAAGGTGCATTACTAAATTATTATCACACTGAACCTTAATCCAGAAGTTGAAATAAACGGAATATTAACAGAAAATTAGATTACTTCATCAAGTTAAAATTAAGAACAAGTTAAGGTTTAAATATTGATATATACACCCACGCATACATATTTTACACTGGAAATAAGACTTAATCGCCAAATGGACCAATTATTCTTAATATTTTCATAATTTCTGTTTGAATCATGAATATTTGAATTCAATCAATAAATATGGAAAGAATATGTATGTATATAATAAATAAATTGTATAAGGTTAGGGTCAAATATATATAAAAGACCATGTTTATTATTGTTGATTATAAAATGTTTGAATGAAAAATAATAGGGAAAAATAGCCGATGCAGAAAGCATTAGCCAAAAATATATAAAAAGAAATAAACGTTAAGACTTGAAATTCGTACATAAAGTCTTACGGGAGTTTTCTTTTTTATCCGTTGAACAGATGAAGCGCTTATCCAATTCGTTTCACTGCACGTGTCAAGACGATAACACCTATTTCAATTTATATTTTCTCTCCATCTCATAACCAGGAAAGAAATCGAAGTAAGAGAGTTGGGTTTAACTGTTGGATTAGCTTCCAGTACATGTCAGGGTTAGGGTTAGGGGTTAGGGTTAGGGGTTAGGGTTAGGGATTAGGGTTAGGGAACTCACAGTATGATGTTGTCTATTAAAATAAAATCGTACAAAGATTAAGTTTATCTTTATCACATAGGAAGTATTCTTAGGAAAATACACAGTGCTCCCTAAGCCATTTCCATATAATAATTTGGGTGGTGAATTAGATACTTTGCATATGGACGGCCGAATTCAGAGATTGTCTTCTTCCTGACCATTTACAAAGCAGACTTTTGGTGGAATTTGCCCAAAGTAGAAGTGACAATGCTTGCTTTATGGATACGACTACCACACATCCTATCGAGAAGTCAAGTAGTTAGCGAACTATCGTGTCCATAAAGAAATATATCAATAAACAATTAAGTACACTATCACGGTGTATTAAAATTAATTATAATGCCAAAAATAATTATAACAACTATAATTATCATTAATTCATTGTTTCTCAACCAATGAGAAGTGACCCACTTTTCTCCTCTACAAGTAAAAACACGTGACATTCTCACTATCCGACAGGCAGTCAACACGGACAGGACGATATTCTGAAGGGACCTTGCATTAAAATAATGAGATTGAAAGAATTACGTGTTAACTGTAATGAAAACAGGACAAGAGATTCTGTCTAGTAATCGTTTATTCAATTAAGAATACTACTACTCATCTGACTTGACAGCGGAAGTATACAGCTTTTATAGCTTGGATTATCTAAGAGGAGATAATCCATATTCACAACATTAACTATTTATCTATAGGCGATATTCTTAATAGATTAATGTATATGTATATACCAACTGATTATGTATTATTTATGCGATCGACACTAAACATTTCTCAGTTGTGTGAAGACAATATCTGTGAGTGTCCGCGCGTGCACAAAATGATATATGAATGTGTGTGAGAAAGCATGCGGGTCAGAGATAATTAAAAGGAAGTAATTAAACATTCACAGAAGAATATTAAGGCATGTATTTCCGGGGCATGAAAAGTCCATTTTCCTGTTAAAGTAGAAGAAATCTACGTATCAAGCGAAAGTCTTATATAAAAGAATAATAAATCCTAAGAAAATGAAGCAAAATTATCGTCTCTCTTTTTTCTGCAAATGTCGATGTCTGGCACGTTGGCCTTTGATGTCAACCTATAATCAATAACCTTAAAGATTTATGGCAAGCAAAGAGGAAATCCGACTAGTTCAAATCAGCTGTGTTCTTTGAAAATGCGGACAATTTTATTGCAAAACTTTCATTGTTTTCTCATAGAGAAGTATTTAAGGGTATGGATTATTGCTCATCTAGCAGTGACTTTGATCTTAAACATTATAACGAGACACCTGTGTTGTTTTACCAGACTCACAATTAAAGAAATAGCTGGATATCTAAAAAAAGAAAACCAGTCTTAATAGTGGATGGTGCATAAGGTTTGACTATTTCAGTGCTGAATCAAAAAACTAGAGATATCTGCCTCGAATTTGAAATTGTAGCTCATTTACTTTTGCGAGATATCTAGGGTGAATGAGTTTTGTTTGTCTACGAGTCAAGAAGAGGTGACTTCATTTCTTCTTAGCAGAACAAGAATCTAGCTCAGTTTCGAAAGGAAAGGCTAAAAACGGGCTCATCTACTGAAATGTATGCCCCCACTAAATCTGCAAAGCTTTGTTTGCTCTTTTAAACTTCGTATTTTTGCCCTTTCTTTTCGGGCATAGACCCCCCAACACACACACACACACACACACACACCTTTTCAATGTTTGCCCCCCCCGTGTAACTTTCCAATATATCTGTGTGATCTAAAAAAGAAGAGTGTCTACGCCATGACAGTCTCCTAATTTTGATAAGAAAATACCTACTCAAGATAGTAGAGTTCCTAAAATATTGATTGATTCATAAAATATGCCTGGTAGCCTTTTTAAGGCAACACTTCTGTAATAAACTAAAAAAAACATAGGCTATAGGTCAGCCTCATAATTTTGAGATAAACATTTTGAGCCATATTCAGTGGCAGAAGTTAATCCCATATTTGTCTTTCAATAGAGATTAACAGATACCAGCTTCAACCTTGTCTTGATAAAACGTTGCCTTTTCAAATAATTCAATAATTTTAAACACAATCAAATCCATATTCTCTGTATTTTCAAGGTATTATCTTTATCTCTAGCTATAACGTTTCTGCTGATAAGTTCTTCAACCTTCTTTAGGTTATAATTTGTATTCTCTCTTCATGATGCCTTTCGCGAAGATTATGTTAAAACAAAAAAGATGAAGGCAACAGTAAAATCTGAAATTAGAAGAAGGCAAAAGAATGTATCGATAAAAAATTAAATTCAAAATACTTCTTATTATAATTTTAGAAAAGGAACCACATTTTCTAGAGATATCATATCATATCTATCTATCTGACTGTATGCATGTATATCTCAGTCTGTTCATATCATATCTATCTATCTGACTGTATATATGTATATATGTATGTATGTTTCAGTATGTATGTATATATATATATATATATATATATATATATATATATATATATATATATATATATATATACATATACATATGTGTTTTTGCGTATGTTTGTGTGTCAATTTCTCTGTTTAAATTACTAACCTAATTCATTTTGACCGGAAGTCTAATAGTTTATATCCAAACAGGTTACTCCTTTACCCAATCTTTCCTCGTTTACCGTCCTTCACCCAATCTTTCCTCGTTTACCGTCCTTCATCCAATCTTTCCTCGTTTACCGTCCTGTCATATCTCGACTGCAAGTGATTGAAACAAATATTTAACTCGAAATTCTAAACACACATTCTTCAAGAATTTATTAAATGAGAACTCATCAGAAAACTGATACTATGTCCCCGACGGCAACCGTTTGTCAAAAATTGCTGTCTCCCCTGAAGTGGCTTCTGTCTGCTTTCATCGAATCATTCAGGATTTCTTTTTTATTTTCTTGAGTTAAAAATCAATATTAATTCATAATCTGTCCTTAATTTACGAAGATATACTGTGGGATTTCTTGGGATCATGGTTGCAATAATAATAATAATAATAATAATATTTAAACATTCCTAAAACATCTATTCCTAAGCTTGATTTAGAACGAAATCTAAACTACTGCAAATAGAAGAGAAGAAAATGTCGCGCCAATTAGAACATTTTCCAAAATGGTCGACACTACAGAAGATAAAAAGAAATGATGTTTATGTTGAGCTGCTTATAGAAAGATATAGAAAAAATTATAATACTGCAATACATGACAATGTCAATTTCAACTTTATTTATTAATTAGAGTTAATATAAATCAGATAAAATTTGATGCCTCTATGCAGATGTGAAATGATAACGCACCAGTAAAGATATAGATACAAACAGAGTGAACATAAAAATCGATACTGTATACTGACTGTCTGTTTCATGCCTTAAGTGATCTTCACACCATGTGTATATATATATATATATATATATATATATATATATATATATATATATATATATATATATATGTATGTGTGTATTCATTTTTTTCTAGAATGATTCCAGGGGATAAAGCGAATAAAGAGAGCACGAAGAAGAAGTTGAAGACAAAGAAGAGGCTAGGAAGAAGAAGAAGAAGAAGAAGAAGAAGAAGAAGAAGAAGAAGAAGAAGAAGTGGTAGATGAATTGAAAGGGAGAAAAGGAAGAAAACCATGAAGAGAATATTGGTGATGAGGTTGTGGGGAGTGTTAAGAAAATAATCGGAAGAACGAATTGAAAAAGATAGGGCAGAAAGAGGAGAGCGAAGGAATAAGAAGAGAAAAGGAAATTTACCGACGGAATAGAAGGAAAGAAGACAATGATATTAACAATGAATCTCCAATAAAATGGCCTTTTACCAGACTAAACTAATCTTCGTCAAGTAATCTTAATTTGCCTTTCTTTCCTGAGCAACCGCGATATCCTAATAAATCTAATTTCCGATCAAGATGGACAGGAAGAAGACTTTTTAGTCGGAAGAGAATCTATTTTATTCCTTCCTATACATTTCGATCTTAAAATGGTTTTTATTATTTATCTGTTTTACTAATACAGACATGTGTGCGTATGTAGTTGTCTTCTTCGATATCGTCTACGGAAGGATTGATGACAAAAAAAAAATAAAAGATGCATCAATAAAAACTGGAGAGGATCAATCCACTAGTGACCCTCTCCTCACATCTCAAGCATCAACTCTATAAGGGAAATGATACCGAAATAATCTTGACTTCAAAATCAATATTTCATTGACCAAATTGATTTAGGGAAGTGGGTCGGACTGAGAACTTTTCAGCACCTCCTTGCTATGTAGACATGGACCTGACTGACACTAGTTTTGAAACTTTAGATTCGTCTGACACAAAAATGAACCACTTAGTGAGGATCATACACACTTTGCAAAATTAGTCCTCTAACCTATGGTCATCAGTGACTTACATATATACATTTATATATGCAATATCAGAGATAGAGTGTATGTAAATAGAAAAGTGAACTTTCAGGCCAAAACCCATCGGCCACAATCTGTTCTATGCTTAAATGCAATCTTTAAACCAGATGACCTGAAGATTGCGTTGAAGCATGAAACAGACTTTTGTCTCCTAATATTCAATTTTTATATACCGGGTTTAACAGCAATATTGTCCAAATCGTGTAACAGCAAAATTGTCCAAATCGTGTAACAGCAAAATTGTTCAATTTTTAGATTAAGCTTTGAACCATTGTATATTAGCAATGATTAAAGATATCTTACTGAAATTCTTCGAGGTTTTTATAACACTGTTGAACAATAAGAATATATTTAGCTCTAAGTTGAAATGATGATCCTTGTTGCTATTGTGACTTCCTAATCTAGTTTTTCTCTCTACTGTTCTCTCTTTTTTAAACTTATTCACCGTTCTCATGATGGTTCTTGAATGGACTTAGAATATGGAAGCCAGAGAATGAACGTTAGTATCATTACTGAAGGCTTGAATTATATTTTTCCTCTCAGCATTACTCAGTTGGGAAGACATAGTGGGGCTGACACAAAACAATTTTAACCTTCTAACCTTTTAAAGGGGTTTTCAGTGATTCTTACAATAAATGATGTCAAGATGGCTAAATGTATTATCTGAAAACCTGTAAAAAGAAAATCAGTTTAGTTGTGTGTGTGCGTCAATCTGCTTATATGATATCTATACTTGAAAGGTCCACTAACTGAACTCGATTTGTCGATAATGAGTTTCTCCATCTGCGCCTCGCTATCTTCAAATGGACCCTACTTGCTATCGGATATTTAAACCAGTGGGCCGGATGGCCTAAGATAGGAAAAGCGTAAACGACTTCCACATTTTTTTTATTATACAGGGTGTTCAGGCTGAATTTGACAGAGTTTTTTTTTTAAATTGGTTTGCAATATTTATAAACGGTGAACGGTATTGTGAAATATATTCACTACTGTTTTAGAGGGTGTCAAAGTGACATAAACGAATGGAAGTCACCTGCATACTGGAAAAGTTTAAATTGCATCATGATGATTCGTGCCGGACATGAAAATGCTGCAACCGTGACAGCTACTCGATACTGACAACAATAAGACTTGAAATGAAGACATGCAACGGAGACTATTCGACCGTGGCTTGTAAAAAAGAACACAGCAAATACTCTGTACAACAGAATTCATCCAACAACTGCAGAAGAAAGTAATAGAAGACCTAAGCTTTCCTTGAATGAGGACCTCTACTACCAATCATACAAGAGATGCAACGGTCAACTTCTTACAGAAAAGGCAAAAGAAAACTATTTGTCAATGGAAAAGAAACTTCTTAACAAGGTGAAACGTCCTGTTCAACCAAGAACAACTGGTTCTTCTCTAATGAAAAGAATTTTAGTCAGAACCACCTGCACAACACCAAGAACAACAGATTGCTTGCTTAGAATTCATATGACGTTCCTCATGGGATGAAGACCAAGTCTCCCCAAACTGCGATGGTTTTTGGGTGTGTCTCTAGTGACATGCCAGTGTCATGCCAGTGTCATGCCAGTGTCATGCCACCTCACATCTTTGAACAGGGTCTTAGGCTCAATTCTGATGGCTACGTGGAGTTGCTGAACAGCGTGGTCAAGCCTAGGGGGTGGCTGGTGGAATACAATATCTGTGGCATCAAGATTCAGCTCCCTGCCACACCTCCAGGAAGAGTCGGAAGTTTTTGGCAGATAATTTTTTATGATTTCACTACCCCCAACGCATGTCTCCCTAACTTCCCTGATTTAATCCCATAGATTATTACGTGTGCGGCTCGATTGAGAAAGACCACCAAATGCACTGCCTGTAACACCAAGGCCCAGCTGAGGATTAAATTGGCGTTTGAGGCTCTCCCCAGGAGCACTGTGAGGGCGGCATGTCCAAGATGTTGACGGTGGTTCTTTAAATGAATTGTCTTTTGATTATTATAACCTGTTTGCTACTTTTCTATTTTTCCCAATAAATTGATTTTAGGTTTGGATATTCACTTTGTTTTGCTTTGAAAATAAACTGTCAAATTTATCCAGAACATTCTTTAATTCTTCAGCCACCCACACGCATCTGTGTAATTACATATTGAAAATATGGACTATTTGGAATCGCTGATGCTTTTTTGTTACTAACAGTGATTATGTACTGTAAGTATTTCTGTCTATATATATATAAGGCGTTAGTTAGATCCAGTGACAGGACACAAAGAGTGTGAGTTCAATCCCCGGTTAAGGCAGTGGAGAACTTAGAGAGGGGAATTAACAGGAGATAACTGACAACTGACATCCATTAAACATGGAACTAGAACAGTCTACCCCAGTGAGCGAAATAAAGGGTTCAGTTCGACATTACAGCCACCTGAAAAAGCCGGAGCGTACAACAGCCGAAACTTTGTAATAAATATTGCAACAAAGATGAGGACAGTAGTCCGAATAATGTAAATAGTGTAAGTATTTCGTTTTTAAAGATGTGTTCAGAAGAATGTCACGTCCATACATGGAAAAGTATTTTTTTTAATTGGTGTAATTTAAAACTGGATTACCTTCTAAATTATTGCCTTCAGTTCACCAAATCTTTTGAATGTGATGAGTTAATCAGCTCTTGAAATGCATTTTATTTGCTAGTTCAACTGAAGTTCTTTTGAAAAACAATAGCTTAGGATCTGATATGATATTCATTTTATTTATTTTCTTCTTGATTTCCGTTTCTAATCTTCAATTAATCTCTTTTAAATCTCTTTTAATCTCTTTTAAATCCATCACAACCCACGAGGCTTAATCACTTTACGTTTTCGAAATGTCTCAATTTATCTGTTAGGATCAATGAACAATGACAAATTATTTTCTAACAAAAATTAAAGAACAATCCAATTGTCGAATTCCTTAGCAATTTGAATACACGTGCATCTGTGCAGAAATGAATTCACAAGACAAAAAAAAAGATTAAGGTTTCTTTCTTATAAAATGTTGCAATTAAAAAAATACGTTCAAATTTTGAACACCGTATGTTAAAAGCTTCTTTGAACTCATGTGCAGATAGTTAATCTACACAGGGTTTTCTTTCATATTATAAATACTTTTTCTCAAACAATTCAGACCGAAGTTGTGATGTTTCGTACCAAGCTAATTTTCGAGAGTGCAATAGATTTATACGTAAAAGTACAAAACAATTTGATAGTTTTAAATTCCAGCGAGTTTTTCAAAGATGTAAGATCCTAATTTTGTCTACGCCGACAACTTGAAATTTAATATCACCATTAAAAGCTGTCAAAAGTCGTATATTAAGAGCATTGTTTTGATCTAATAATTTCGTAAGAAAATAAACAGTTGAAAAAATTATTTCTGAAGTACAGATAATGAGAATAATGATTGTGGGAAACAGCTTTTTACCAATGGGATATCGAAATCTGCGTGACAGAGATGGTGGCTGGTAGTAACGTTTAGATGACGATATAAGGTATTGCTTAATCTTTGAGAACGCAAAACTTTGGGCGACATTTTGGCCAGTAGAATAAATGTTTCCCAACATTTT